>CAXITT010000277.1:316499-349449 GCA_964033795.1 Lymnaea stagnalis
GGGGTTGGGGGGGGGGGGGGGGGGGGGGTTTCCCCCCCCCCCCCAACTACAAACACAAACACTTGTTTGTGAAATCTCCCAGCTTTGATTATCCCATAAAAAAAAAATTCCATTGGTTCACCTGACATATACTAGTAAACCGCGATTGAATATCAATCAGCAATCTCTCTTCATTAGCCAGTAATCATTGACATCAGAACGATGATGAAATCTCATATATATATATATATATAACAAAGTATAACAAAGTCGACCAATCGACAGTGCCGTCTCATGGTAAACAACCAATGGACAGTGGCGAGGGAGCGAGTTTTCGTCCCAAAATATTCTGCAGCCACATGCTAATTCCAGGTTCCGTCTTATGCCAGCAACTAAAAGACGGAGCCAGGTGCCCGGACGTTTTCCCACGGTTACCGTTCCCATCCTGTCGACAATAGGACGTGCATGGGACATTCCCACAGCCTTAAGGTGTTACGTGGTGGGGCGGTAACTAAGACAATTACGTAAACGCTAGGTTTGGAAGAGGATGGCTTATTTTACTGGAAAAAAACAACAACCCTTATATTTAACTTATATGAGATAAAAGATATGCTATAGTATAGCCATACATTTTCAATCGATATCACAAGAAGCATATGCCACGTTTGTCGTGTGGTAGGTCCAGTTACCGCCACGACTACAGCCACAGTTACAACATTGCTAGTTTGGAGCTTTCAACTCTGGAACAGCTATCGTAAGAGAATATCTAAAATTCACCATCCCGATCAACAATTTACTACATCAATGGTGTTCACTACACCAATGGTGCGCAATCTCTTTATGAGTGCGACCCCACTGAATAATTCAGTCAACTAAATAATAAGTCCTGGTGACCCCCAAGGTTGCTCACGGCTGGTTTTCTACTCTATGCATCCATGCGGTCAGTAAGTCCATGCATGCTATTCACAATGCCAAGGGTCACTAGGTGGGGGGCTAGGGGGGCGACGTGCAGAGCTAAAGTACTCACCAATATACAAACATTTGTATTCACCGAGTTGGGCAGACAGCAGCCTTGAGGATTTTTTCCAAAACATGGCGCTCTGGTGGGAGCTACCAAACGCGAGCTCTAGGACAAGTCTACAAGAACTGCTTGAGTCTCCATACACTGAGGACCCCCACCAACACACGGGGTCCCAACCCCAGCCTGTTCACTCTGTTACGTGTTGTAATCTCAAGTCAACACGCTGCTCCAACTGGCACGGTCATCGTGTGGTGTGTCGTGCTTACATATCTAACCGGCCGATGGCCGTCCAGTACCGGTAGTGAGTTCATGAACCACCTCGTCAGGAGACTGACCACTTAATGAGCACTTGAACAAAGAAAGACGAAAACCTGTAGCACATTTATGTGATACAAATAAAGACGGTTACAGTGAAACGTTGGGTAAATAGAATACACATAACACTACAGAATTAATAGACCAGCTTCCCTATTCTGATTGGCATACATGTTATTTTAGTCAGTTATATCTTGATGTACACATTAAACGACCAATGATACCCTTCCATTCCTCCTAAAGTTGGAGATAATGCACAGAACCAACAAAGAAAAAACTAGGACGAAAAGCTTAATATGCGTAACAAAGTACCAGGAAGAACAGTTGAAAATGCACAGCAAACTACTAGGGAGAAAACCTGAAAATGTACAACAAACATTTCAGAAATGCCATCAACTCAAGCAGAAAGCCCTTAAACCTTAAGGCAAACAATAGACATAATTGATTTTGGGCCAATCAACTCCATCAACAAATATTGCCACATTTTTGTTTCAATATGATGTAACCCTAACAGCAATGGTGGCCTAATATATCATAATTGACTTATTTACTTTCAGCACATTCAGACAATCCTAAGACGCCAAGGCCCAATCATTTGACAGGTTGACATCATATGTCACACGTCGGGACCCGGACTTAGCAGGTCACAACACGCTAGGTGTGACTATTCATCTGGTAGATGCTACAGAACCTGCCCAAGTAAAGTTCCTAGATCAACTCTTCCCCCCACCCCTCCCCACGGTGCCCGCGCCTCTGATATGATCAACTGATGTATTTCTTATTATCAAAGGCAAACGCAGTTGTTCATTAAATTAAAAAAAAAGGTGAGCTGAGGAGTAAACATTCCCAAATATTATCGCTTCCAACATTAAAAAAAAAAGAAAGTGCAGCCTTAAGCAAGCTGCCGAAAGCCAGTGTGTAAAATCCTGTTAAGATTACAGCTTTGGAGACGGGAGTACATCTGCCGTGGGAAAACACGTGAGGACTGTCTGAATAAGGTGAGCTAAAAAAGTTCAAGGAGCTTGTGCATGGCATGTGATGTGCCTTCGGTTGGTGTTAACATCCAGGCACCGGTCAGAGCGTAATGTGGCATTTCTGTGTACGTGAGACGGGAGAAAAGGGAGAGGGGGGGGGTGAGATTTGTTGCCAATAGCGTAAACATACATCCACAGCAACAGCGGAAACGTCCGGGACGAGGCTACGGCGATGCAGACAATTTGTGTAAGATCATAAAAACACCTAGTGGATGACATAACTGGATAATAAAAACAGTTTGTGTATGAAAATTCAATGAGTCAACGCCCATTGCATGGTAATAAGTTGTAAGTACTAGGCCAAAGTAGCATGCAAACCAGACACAAAAATAACAAAACAAGACCCCGCAGTTTTGTATTTATAACTGGGACTGTCAGAGTAAATACAACTAGCGTGATACCATATCAAGGAGACGCATGTGATCCTTTGGTGCACGGTAGTAGAAAAGGTCTTACCTCATCTTTATTCATCTATTGACACTGATTCAAGAATATAGCTTAAGGGTTGTCTTGATCATAGATGTTATAGCTTGACGCCACAACTCATCCAACGTACTTTGGTATACAATGTAACCTAATGTCAACGGCCAAACGTGGAAGTTTTTTAAGATTCAAATTGAAACCATCTCCCCAGACGTCAGAGACTATCAATCAAGATGGGTACACCACATGGTGCACCACAACCACCACAGCCCCCACCCATCTCTCCTTAGTATGTGTCTCGTCTAGTCCATGCCATTCACGTGCTCGTTTACTAAGTCATGTTGTTTTCGAGAGGTGTAGCCCTCGTCAGCAGTCGAGTGTTTTTAAAGCTATTTCATAGACAGAAAAGAAAGAGGAAAACCATGAAAAACTGCACCGAGGTAGACATGCGGTGAGAGAACGGACGATAACTCAACCGTAACGTTAGCGTTAAATCGAGTTCTCAGACAGAGTTATGTGCGCCATTTCATTTAACGAGGAAATCACAGCTATATTACTCATTACGTTCGCTAAATTTTTCAGCCCCGCACAGAAAAAAAAAGGGGGTGGGGGCTGGTGGTAGGATAATAACTGAATCAATTTTAATCAGTTAAAAATCCAATTGCCTAAGGAAAGTTTTGAAACACCTGACCATAAGCAGCAGTTCTCAAACAAGAAAAAAAAACAAAACAAACAACGGCAGTTTTCAAACCTAACATTAAAAAAAAAAACCCACTAAAAAGGCGAGGTAACTTGATTTGGCAACCCGCGTCTAATGCCAGGCACCACTAACCTACTGGCCTTGACGGTCTGGTGAGTTAGATGATGTGGTGGAGAGATTATTGCCGAACCTCCCAAGTAGAGCACTCAGCTGGTAGAGTTGTTAACTTGGACGCATGAGTTGAAGACAAAGCCATACACGGTTACTTAAAGTGTGACGTCCGCCATTGTAACACAGGGACACAGCAATTAGAGATTCATCTGACAAGCCTTTTGTAGCAGTGTTAATTTGTACACAAGACATTCATTTGAGACCATGCCAGTTGGTCTTAGTTGATGCCAACCAGTGAACTTATCCTGCTGTAACGTCGACCGGAAATGTTCGGGCAGGTGGCTTATCAACGCCATCGAGTTCTGTGAAAGGCCGTCAAGGATCGGGTATGAGCTAAGAGACACGTGTGGATGGACCTTCAATTGTTCTCACGACCAAGGTTTATCTACTGGGGCGAACCACATGTGGACCTTCAAATTCTTCCACCGCTCCCAACGGCAGATCTCCCGACCCCTATTGTTGGATTTGTTTACCTCCATGTAAGTGGCGAGGACGGACGAGAAGAGTTTGGGCCCAGGTCGATCAGGGGACTGGTGTGCTAAGTGGACGCGTAATGTCAGGCTGGCAATAGTCTTTGTTGACGCCAGTTAAAGGTACCAATGAGTGTTCTAAGATGATACTCTCCAAACTTAAGTACCCCTGGGGGGTGAAAACATGCTTAGGACCAGGTTTAAAAGATCACCATGTACACTAATACAAGATAGAAAACGTATCGTTTGGGACATCAGTTCGTCAAATATATAGTTCATAAACGATATAAAATAATAATTCTTTCCAGAACAAATCATGTACACGCAGAGCACACACCGAGTACACACAGTTACAGGTGTTGAGCAGATCTGGCAGAGTTAAATGCCAGGAAAACGGACCCGTCTCAAGTTTTCTGTCAACATTTACGTAGATTTACGTGAATTTATTGATGCATTGTGGAGGTAATCTGGTACAAACGGGTCCCAGATTGCCGGTAAGTTAACGCCTTCATTGACCCCTGAACTTTGGGCTTAGGAACATTTCGTCTGCGGACAGGCGCGCTAACCTGGTTCCTACCACCTCACACAGGAACTAGGTGTCTGGGTCACGTATGATGCATACGTCAATGATGCGGGTTCGAAACCTACTAAAATTTCAAGCGTTTCAGCTGAATTGCTACTCTATACCAAGAGCTTCCAAGTGCACAATAAAGATTTCCGTACGATCTTCGGATATGAATACAGAAGAGTTAGTTGAAGTAAACCCCCCCCCCCCCTTTTTTCATACAATGCCAAAGGTTTCTCTTAAAACATCACTCGAGAAATGACCAAACCGTTGGCTGGGTATAAATCAAGACAAAAATAATACCATGCCTTCCTTTATTTTTTTCCTGGGTTGGGGGGGGTGTGAAAAAAAAGGAAGGGGTGAGGTGTTACATTTATTTGAAATATATCAGACCATATATATATATTGCTTCATTGAGAAGTATGCAATTCTCTTTTTCATAACCTAAAATATGTCTGCTCTTCGATATGTGCCCTAACGTAACGGCTCCACATAGCCATGGTTAGGCTGCGTGCTGAGGATGTGAAAATACATGCAGCACTATTTCTAACACCTTACAAAACAACAGTTTTTATGCTGACATTTTCTTCCTCCTGGGCCCAGCACTCACCGACCACAACTGTTCCTCCTCTCCCGGCCAATGAGGTAAAAGGGGAGGTAAGAGGACACATCTTTGTGGTTTGTTTGTTGATGTAAACGCTCGGGGTGGTTACCCCGACTTACGAGGATTCAATTCAATGTTTATGAAATATAGAATTTACAGAGCAAATACGAGGCAAGGTAGAAAAAAAAATTGGAAGGGTTAGAGAGTGAGAAAGTGGGTGTGGCTGGTGTTGTGCGCAACCCCCTCCCCCAACCCCCGTCGTCCTTTTTGGATACCTTTTAATAGAATCTTTCCACCTTTCCTTTCCCCCACCGTTGCGGCACCACCTTGCCCCACCCCCCACTGCGAGTCGTACATCTGGAAGGATTTAGGCTTAAATTACCCAAGAGAGCCGCGACTGCCGAGTCCCATGACGTATTTAAACCCCAATCTCGTCTCGCCTTGGTCCACGTGAGGTTCACGGTCCCACGTGAGTGTGGAGTGCCCCGAGTGATGAGGTGAGCAGGTTTCTCCCTCCCCTCTCCCCATCTCACCAGGAGATCACTCACACGGAGGTTAGTTGCCCGACACAGGCCAATATCTCAAAATGAAGTCCTCATTTCATTTTTCTAACATATTATTTTACCCCCCCCCCCAACCCTCCCCTAGTGTAGCAGTGTGTGCGCCCAACGAGGAAGGCAATTTAACGGTTCACTTGAGAATATATCGTAGCAATGTTTACCGTTTCTTTTTTCTTCTGACGTTTCCTTGGGGTAAAAAAGATTGACCACCTTCCCAAGCTATGGGTCAAGAAGGCCCGCCCTCACACACACCACAGAATTGGGACTAAATCCGAGTGAAACATTCGCGAGTGTTGAAAAAAAAAAGGATGTTTATCTCAGGTCATATGTATACGATGCCACAAGCAAACCAATTGTTACTGAGGTCAGGATCACCTCCTTGTGTGTGCGTGATACCATCGTAGCCTAGGTGGAATGCCTTGTGAAAACAGAGCGTTTGCATTGCCAGCACCTCGGCACAAATTAAATGCCTCACTTAACTGAAGGAGAAGCTGCACGGAGCCTGGGAGTCGACCTATCTCGGTGCTCGCCACGGGGGCAAGGTAATAAAGGAAAGCTCCAATCTACGGCATCATGTTTTTGTAGTGGAGTGTAAGAAAAAGGTTGGGGGGGTGGGGGTGGCGAGTAAACCCTGCTAGAGTAGACCGTGGGAACGATGCTGGAGTCAACCACCCAGCTTTGTTATGTCGGTACCAGGTAGCCGGGGACCATGCAGCAAGTTGCTGGAGGGATCGGCGTTTGCTGGCACTAAACAGGACACCTGCGGTGGGCCATCAGGTGAAACGATTCCCATCTGGGGGCCTAGCCTTGACCAAGATGTGTCAGTTCCACTGGCATTTAGTCCCGTGGGGAGAAACAAAGCCGCGCTTTCTTGCTAGTCAAAGAAAGCTTCATTACCAAGCGCATTTTATACATTCACCAACATGGCCCCTCGATTATTCTTGTTGTAACTACTGCATTTGAACGAAATTTACTTGATACAGGCTAGTATACTTTTTGTATCAATGTAAATGTTGTTAATACCATTCCTTCCCCTACGCACACATGCACCAACTAAATATTGGTTTCCCAATTCTTCCCTTACACACACAAACACCACCTAGAGATTGGTTTCCCATTTCCCATTTCTTCCCCCCCCCCCCCCCCCCACACACACATGCACCAACTAGAGATTGGTTTCCCAATCAATCAACAGATGTGATTAAAACAAGGACTCTCCACAGTACCAGAAATGAAATGCCGGAACCAGATCAATCACCGGTCCAATAGATACCGTAGTTGCCAAGATAATCAAGTAAGCCGATAGGTACGGGAACAACAGGTGATTGAGAGGGTCAGTTCATTCAGGTAATACGGCTCTTACGTTGCCGTGAGGTGTGTATCCGGTCTTAAGTTCCTGGAATGCGGAGAATAGGATGCTCTTCGTTCACGCAGCGAGTAAACAATGACCAGAAACCTTTGAACAGGGAAGACACATCGCCAAAAGTTTAGTAACCTGTTATATCTTAATGCGCCTCTTGGTCTTTTATTTAACACTAAAGAGCGCAAACTTATAACACCAACAGCTCATTTCTAATAATAGTACACACAACCAATCGATCATGATACTTTTAATCCTACGCGTGTAGCAGAATATCAAATAGTTTCAACCATGTTAATAAATATAAATGAACCCTATAGGACAGTGCCGCGACCCTCTGAGACAGTTCCTAATGTGGTGACCCCCATCGATAAAATTACTTTCGTTGCTACTTCATGGTCGTTGTTTTTTCGATGGTCTTCGGCCCCCAGGCTGAGAATCGTTGCTAAAGGACATTAATTTATCTCATTACATAGAAACAATTGTTTGAAAGATTTAATGGGCTGACCTTGCTTTGATTCTCTACACAACAGTTCCTATTCAGGGTATAGTACAACTAGAATAGTGAATGACTGCAAAAAGCCAGGGATGGGGTAGAAAGCCTGGAGAAAAAAAAAAAGGGGGGGGGGGGGCATTTCCATTGATGGCAGCGTATCACTCATCTTCCTTATCAGTACGGGGGTACAAACAGGAAATGGTTTTACCGCCCTTGAAATGAAAACCACCTGAGCAAGGTGGGTAAACCGGAGGGAGTGTATACAGGTCATGGGCACAGGAGTATGGTTGATGTATCACTGTGCTAGCTGTTTACCTGGTTAGTATGACTGATGTATCGCTAAGCTGTTCGATGTAATTACATTATATTATATTGCATTGTGTCTAGCAAAACGTTGAACAACCCCCCCTCCCCCCCCCCGGACGGTCCAATCCACGTATCTTAAACTATTCCGTGCTCACCACCAAACACAAAATGTGTTCATGTTTAAGTGAAGTTCATTACCATCATTCAATTTGTCCTCAAATGAGCATTTCAGAGCAATTGTGCCATCATTTCCCAATCAGCCTAAGCTCAAAGTTTGACTTAACTCTAGGTAGCGAAGATGGTCCAGTTTGAACTTTCACCTAACGACGTCATCAATCAGGGAAAAACAACCCACACACACACATGAAACAAAGGGCAGCCCCAGAACTTGCTCTATACCTTCCTAGATATTAATCCCTGTATTTAACTCTATCGGATAGCACAGCCTTAAACCATTTATTTAAAAAAACACGCGCACATGGTCTGTGGTGAGGTGCTTGGTCAAGGCGGGAATACCTTCAGCTACCTGGCGGCTAGTGAGTGCGCGCGTTTGTGTATGTGTGTGTGGGTGGGGGTCTGCTGTGTTCACTAACCAAGGGGTGAGCGGAACAAAGAACAGGTTGGTGTGAACATGTGTGCTGGTCATGTGGTCGGCTTGAAACACTTCCTTGGTTGATTTTGGTTCTAGCTACGAGCTGGAATGTGGCTCGGACCTGGGAATGTTAGGAAAAGGCAAGGAGTTGCCGGCCAATCAACACGAAATGATGATCGTGTCTATGTAGGTGGCTTACACAGGTTGGCTTCAGGTGGTCGGTTTATAAAGGATGGCTGTGTACAGGTTGATGTTGTAAGTTTAGGAGGTAACTTAAACATATTGGTTTACATTAGAGGTGGTCGGTTGATACAAGTTGACGTTACTAGACTTGAACGTGATCCAGCGTACATTAAGTAGGAGAGTGTCTGAAATAATCTGATGTGGGCAACAAAAGGGAGTACTAGAAAAGTGACTTCCTGTATTATGTATCATGTGTAAGAAAAGTGACTTACCGTATGTATGTGTACTATAATGAGTGACTTAATATATTATATGTATAATGTGTACTAAAAGTGTCGTATTGAATATCAACATCAAATGCGTGTATAGTACTTAACAATCGCACTATTTGAGAGAAAAGACTGACTCAAGGAAATACTTCATCAATGTGCAGTGGGCTCCGGAAGGGAATTTTATTATTTTATTTTTCAAGTTTAGGGTTTCAAATTTTTCTGGATGAGAGGTGACTTTGGGTGGGTTGGGGTCAGAGGTGACTTTGGGTGGGTTGGGGTGAGAGGTGACTTTGGATGGGTTGTGGTGAGAGGTGACTTTGAGTGGGTTGTGGTGAGAGGTGACTTTGAGTGGGTTGGGGTCAGAGGTGACTTTGGGTGGGTTGGGGTTAGGTTAGGGTTAGGTTAGGGTTAGGTTAGGGTTAGGTTAGGGTTAGGTTAGGGTTAGGTTAGGGTTAGGTTAGGGTTAGGTTAGGGTTGGGTTAGGTTTAAGTTAGGATGACTTTGGGTGGGTTGGGGTCAGATGTGACTTTGGGTGGGTTGGGGTCAGAGGTGACTTTGGGTGGGTTGGGTGAGAGGTGACTTTGGGTGGGTTGGGGTCAGAGGTGACTTTGGGTGGGTTGGGGTCAGAGGTGACTTTGGGTGGGTTGGGGTCAGAGGTGACTTTGGGTGGGTTGGGGTCAGAGGTGACTTTGGGTGGGTTGGGTGAGAGGTGACTTTGGGTGGGTTGGGGTGAGAGGTGACTTTGGGTGGGTTGGGGTGAGAGGTGACTTTGGGTGGGTTGGGGTGAGAGGTGACTTTGGGTGGGTTGGGTGAGAGAAGCCAAACAAATAATTGAAAATCCTATTTTATATCATCATATCAATCATATGTACAATTTTATAAAGACATTCAATAGAAATATAAAAAGCTTTGCAAGAATTTACAAAAACAAACTGGTAGCTAAAGAGCGTCAAAGTAAACAGCATCAAACAGTTAGTCCAAACCAAAGCACTCTTCACAACAACAACTACAACACGACAAGTCCCAATCAACACTGGCAATGATATTACAAAGAAACAATCAATAGGAAGTTGACTACAATTATTTTTTAATCTATTTTTTTAAACATCGGACCACGATCACAAAACGAAAAGTTTCATACACCGAGAAAATCTCTAGCTAAGGCCTCAATCTCTTGCTTTCATAAACTTAGTTTTCTTCTTTTAACTTTTAGAATCGTTCGTTTGATGTGCCATGGTCAACTCAATGAAAAGAAAAGCTAAAACCACAAACGACCACACACTAGCTAGAGGCATCCAAGACCTACGCCTACCATCCTACAATAACAATTATAGACTATAGTTGGGATAGCCTGACAAAGAGGACACCGATACTACAACAGGAATAAAGCACCATTTATTAAAGATTAGTGGCAGCACACAACTCTATTCTAGCCATCTCCTCCAAATAATTACAACAACAAAAGCAAAATAAACGCCTTACCTCGAAAAACCATTTCACATGCTTCCCAGCCTCGAATACAAAAATGCAGCAAAGTTGCCAAACCACAAGTTCATCAAAAATGCACAGGTATTGAACAGCGCTGTACAAACCGCAGACTGGCAGTCAATGAAAACACATTGAAAAAATGGCGAACACCGCAACTCTTGTCTCGGCTAACACGTCGGTTGAATGACTGTGGATTTGGCTTGCTCTCACCTCGACTGCTCACGTACAACTCAGGTTGCTCGGTGTAGGCCCACACCTTATCATATGCATCACCTTGTCTGTAACTAGCACGGCGGCCCCAGTCAAGTCTATCCCAGCCTCTCACCGTACCGCTAGGCCGTAGAGAGCCCCGCCCACTTACGGCAAACATCAAGAGATCACGCAGAACTTTACCTGCAAGTTGGGTCCCTACCTGCGCGTGTGCGCGTCCCGTCACGCGTCAGACAAGATGAAAAAAGAAAAGTAGTCCGTCGGACGGGAGGCCCCGCCCTCAAAGATCAGGTCATAGATCGACTGGCTCCGCCTCCACCTGGGACAGATGTGAGGTAACGGGTCGTGAGCTTTCTAACAGATTTCAAGTCGTTTGAATGTCAGCAGTAAACCAAGACAACAATTTCACCCCCCCCCCCACTCCCCCATTTCCAGCTCTTGTGAACTGCTCTTTGTTTTTATTTAGTTTCATTGTTACCGTTATTCTCTATTCGACTTAACAAAGCACAAAGATGGCAATCTGAAGATGTAGTCGTGCATGGGCTGTTGTCAACTGAAACTGAAGATGGTCAAATATAGCTCATGTAATAGCGACTCGAAAAACTGTTTGGGAACGTCCATTTATGTATGTTTGTTGAGACAGACCTAGGTCAGACACTGCTAGAGTAGAAGGGGTCAGTTATTGTGTATGTTTTTTGAGACAGACCTAGGTCAGACACTGCTAGACTATCAGGGGTCAGTTATTGTGTATGTTTATTGAGACAGACCTAGGTCTGGCACTACTAGACTATCAGGGGTCAGTTATTGTGTATGTTTATTGAGACAGACCTAGGTCAGACACTGCTAGACTATCAGGGGTCAGTTATTGTGTATGTTTATTGAGACAGACCTAGGTCAGGCACTGCTAGAGTAGCAGGGGTCAGTTATTGTGTGTGTTTATTGAGACAGACCTAGGTCAGGCACTGCTGGAGTAGCAGGGGTCAGTTATTGTGTGTGTTTATTGAGACAGACCTAGGGCAGACACTGCTAGAGTAGCAGGGGTCAGTTATTGTGTATGTTTGTCAGAGTCAAATAAGCGTGACGAGCCCCCGAACCTTTGACTCCTTCCGTCCACGCGACTGCACGCGCGCACGAGGACGTGCTTAGAGTTAGATAGGGGACACATGCCCTCGGGAGGGCGAGACGGGTGGGCAGGGGAGGGCATGGTTTGACAGGGAGATTTAAGGGTAAAGGGGGGCGTGGTGGGGGATGAAGTTGATCTTGAGATGGACGATGGCTTGATGGGGTCAGTAAAATGAAACCGTGGGGTGTTGTTGGGTAGCTCTGAGATGAGATGCGAGGGCGATAAGATGTGACAACTCCTGATGGCAATCTCTGACTGACTGGAACTGCCTGGACATATTCAAGTCGTTTGGCTCTACTATACAACTACACTTAACTGTACAGATAAACTCTACTAAACAACTACACTAACTATACAACTACACTCTATACAGCTACACTAACTATACAACTACACTCTATACAGCTACACTCTACTATGCAACTACACTCTACTATATAATCGCCCCAGTTTATACACAATTTATTCATTGGGGTAACTTATATCGAGCTATTTTTGTGTATGCTTTATATGTATTATATCATGCCTATTACACGTAACTTAGTGACAGTAAACAGTGACAGTAAACAGTGTCATAAAACAGTGACAGTAAACAGTGATAGTAATCAGTGTCAATGACACAATCGCAGTAAATATAAGTTAAATATTGCTCCTGCTAAAGTAGAGTTCATTTATGTCCTGCTAAAGTAGAGTTCATTTATGTCAACCAACGGTTCATTCCATCAAACCCTCGAAACTGTTCAACTATACAGGCGCAGCTGACAAGTGCCCAAAGCCCAAAGCCACAGCTGACCACGTCTTGCCCCACTTTACTTTCGTCTACTGAAGTCCACATCGGCTTAATTTATAGGTAACACTTTCACAACTAGTAACAAAAGATTAGAATGCGTTACTAAATGTCCACCTTGGAATACTTTAAATACATCAAACTGTATTTGTTGCAAGTCGATGGGAGCAGCTAATATATCATATCAAATCGTTTTCAGTGATTAGAATGTGGGTACCCTCATGTGTCGCACGCGATGAAGCTGCCATCACTAGGGGCATGGCGTGACTTTAACGGAAAATAAAACCGAGAGAGGAACACATCATGAATCTAACATTAAAGCTGTTCGTCTGGCATTCAATGGGTGCATAGGTGTGCATGTTAGGGGGGGGGAGTGGGGGGAGGGCATAAAGCGACGGAAGAGATCGACATAATGCTACTGAATATATCAACAGACCAATTCATCATTACAGTTTTTTAAACACTCCATAATTCTAAGGGTACGTTATGACGCCTGACATAATCAGCGAGAGAGGTGGATACGGGCCCACGGCACTGTCAAAAGTGTCGGACACGGTCCATTGACCACTCATCGTTTAATAAGGTGGACTGCCAATTTTTGACGTCAAAAATAACTGCTCCGTAGCAGAGCTCGGCCACAGGAGTATCTAGTTAAACAGTGGTCAAATGACAGGGCCACGGGGCAAGGGGTTGCTGCAGCGTGTGCCTTCTGCCTACACCGTTTTATACAGTTGTCCTAAAGCACGCACGTCTGCCAAACTTGAACTGACAGTTACCCCCCTTGGATCACGTGGTCAAAAATTGCAGAGTGAGCCTGTAATTATGAAAATAATGGAGGTGAATCGGCCTTCACGTTGGAGGTGTCAGGGGGTGTTGGCCGGGGGGTTTAAATAGAATGAGGCGCGGGCGGAAATTTACCGTCCACTCGAGCGCATCCTCGCTTTCATAGCAAGGCGCCCCTATTCTATGGAGGTGATAATTAAAATAATCGTTCTACCACGACTGCAGTGGGCCGGACACCATCCTGGGGGCGGCGGCGATCATCGTGTTTGGATTGGGTCCATTGATACTCTAACCTTAAAGGTGGGCCTGATCAAATACTGATCAAATACAACTAAACAATGAGACGCCTCTGCAGTATGTGCCATCGTGACCACATACACGGGCTAAAAGGTATCTCAAAGTTTAACGAGAAAATTATCTGGTCAAGAGTTCTTAGGATTCTACCTTTAATTCTTACGCTGTTTAGGTAAGATACACTTTAAGGGTATATAAAGTATGGTAGGCTAAATACACTCTATTATTTCTGTAGGCCTGCAATGTCGCACAGTTTACAGTAGTTATCTCCAATTCAAACAAGTGCCACCATTTTAATACAACAGTTCGACCGTAACATATCCTATTAATATTACGTACTGTTATCCGTATGGAGAAATTAATCTCTTATTTAGGTATATGAACATGGCTCGTTCTAAAACAGTACTCAATAAAAGACGATACCATAAGTTAAATACAATAACATAGAAAACGATGTTCAAACTAGGGCTAATTACAATTAATAAATCTTATCAAGTTAATGAATTGCAAAATCAAAAATAAAATAAAATTAAAGCTATTGACTTACAGTACAATGATTGGCTTGTACCGGTACAATGTTGAAGAAGCTACAATGTTGTAAAAGGTACAATGATGAAAAAGGAAATCTACACACATACAACAAATGTTAATGAACAAATCTCTGTCTCGTGTAGCAAAACTCTATCGTAATCGTGCTGTCCCAAAATATCTCTCTCTTCCTTTTATAGTCTGTTTTACTGATATTTCTAGAAAGGGCTTACGCATTGTTTTCCTTTCCTGATTTGTCTAGATTTTTCTACAGAATTCTAATAATACATACAGGCTATATATTTTATTCAGTTGTAAACAAGGTCAAAGAGAATATTTTTATTTAGCCACACACTAAAATCGGGTTCCGAGCTTGGGGTCATCTAGAGTTCATTCACGAGGAAAGATGACGTAAACACGTCATCTGCATAACACTTCTAACAGTTATTTCATGTCTTATGTAGGAACCATATTTGAAGTGTCACCTTTAACTGTAGTGAAACTCAATTCATTATTTTCTGTTATCCTGCCCATAGTCATAGCTACCAGAACATTTAAATTAACATTTAAATGGTCGGCGAGTGGTCGGTCACCTTGATCAACGTGAACACCGGGTGACATTGTTGGCCAACGGAAAATACAACAATTAATGCAACTGGCTATTTTGTTAATAGTACCAAAAAGCCAGGCGATTAACAAAATATGCTACATCTCTATTGATGGAGGAACTATCACTGAAATTTGACACCACGATACCCAGTCTCCGATAAAAGACCACGATACCCAGTCTCCGATAAGAGTCCACGATACCCAGTCTCCGATAAGACACCACGATACCCATTGGTCTCGTGGTGCATGGGGTAAACTGTAAGGATAGACTATTGGGCCAGACTTTAAAAACCTGTAGCTCTGCGTGCTATAGGCAAAGGCGTAACTATAGGCCTAGGGTGCAAGAGACCACGATACCCAGTCCCCGATAAGAGACCACGATACCCAGTCTCCGATAAGAGACCACGATACCCAGTCTCCGATTAGAGACCACGATACACAGTCTTCGATAAGAGACCACGATACCCAGTCTCCGAAAAGAGACCACGATACCCAGTCTCCGAAAAGAGACCACGATACCCAGTCTCCGAAAAGAGACCACGATACCCAGTCTCCGAAAAGACACCACGATACCCAGTCTCCGATAAGAGCCCACTCTCTTTATGTTCACCACCCCCACCTTTTCTTTTGACCGGCTTATTATTTAGCCTTCTCCCAACAGGGCAACCAAGCGTCCATCCCTTGACCGGTGCGGCCAATGCCTGCTGTGATAGACCAAATATTTACACTTGGTAAGGACAGGAAACAAACCGTGACCAGCCTGTGGGCGACAGCCAGAACATACCAAGATGAGTGAGATAGTTCTGTGCCGGCGTCGTTTTGGGCACAGTAACCGTCAACTAAGTCAACTTCGTTTTTTTTCAAATACCATCAAATAATAATCGAGTAGGCCTGACAGATGTTTATTTATTTTTAAGAAGCAAAGAAATGTGTTTTTAAAATTTTTATTCAAAACCGTTGATGGATAGCTGTACTGCACTGAGGTATTCAAAAATATAATTTCGCAGCATATGACACTGAATGCAATTACATTGGGGAGATTGCACCCGAGGCCTATAGTTACGCATTTGCCTATGGCACGCAGAGCTACAGGTTTTTAAAGTCTGGCCCAATAGTCTATCCTTACAGTTTACCCCATGCACCCTGAAGTCTACCCCGTGCACCCTGAAGTCTACCCCGTGCACCCTGAAGTCTACCCCGTGCACCCTGAAGTCTACCCCATGCACCCTGAAGTCTACCCCATGCACCCTGAAGTCTACCCCGTGCACCCTGAAGTCTACCCCGTGCACCCTGAAGTCTACCCCATGCACCCTAAAGTCTACCCCATGCACCCTGAAGTCTACCCCATGCACCCTGAAGTCTACCCCAGTGCAGTTTAGCGCACTCCACCCTCCATTCTAACCCACTCCGCACCATCGAGTAACCCCCATTACAGTTGTAAATTACACCTCAATCCCCACACATCACTAAGAGCGCGTGAAAGCTTATACAATTTTTTTGTTGAACTATCCCTGCGACCTACGTCTGGGATGTTGACTAGATTTATGCTTGTTGGGCGCATACATCAACAGTTTCCACCTTGAAATGGAACTGGAGGCGGTGGAGAAAAGGCAAACTTCGTGCACGTTTCAAAAACTGGTATTTTGATGAAAGCATAAGGTGGGACTGATCGCGTGGGAAACTAGTGCCGTACAACTGGAACCGAGAGGGGGAAAAAACACATTAACAGGTTTTTAAAGAAAGCTCTCGGCGCTTTCAGCGATGAAAGGTAAGATAAATAAAGAAAACATGGTGGTTTTTCTGTTGTACATGGTGGAGTGAATTAGCCTGTAGCACGTATTGGAGCAAGTCATTGGGATGATGGTTGGTGGGTGCCCCGGGGGGGAGATGAAAGGTAAGATAAATAAAGAAAACATGGTGGTTTTTCTGTTGTACATGGTGGAGTGAATTAGCCTGTAGCGCGTATTGGAGCAAGTCATTGGGATGATGGTTGGTGGGTGCCCCGGGGGTGGGGGGGAGAGGTTAGGGCTGGAACGTAGACACGTTTTTTTATTTTATTAAGCTAGAACAGAGTGAAACACCATAGCGTGCAGGTAGCGCAAGGGTGGGCAAGGGTGGGGTGTGGGGGGACCAAGATAAGCCATTCATACAAGCAGATAGATGTAGGATACAAACTTGTAGGGCACAACCCTGCGAATAAAAGCCTCAGTGTTCGCGGTGAGAACCAGCAACCAGATCGTTCCATTAAAGACTGTTGCGTTTCGTGAGAGTGCTCTAAATGTGAAATAAACTTACAGGTGCTTATGGCGATCTAGGTCAGTGGTCAGAAGAGGCGGGTATACCATTACATACGTAATTAAATTCGTATAGTATTTAGTTATACATTTTAAAAGACAAAACTCAAAGCGCTTCCGCGGTATATTCGAAAATGGGCCCCGGTTTTATGCGACATCCTACAATTTAACTATAGTAAAACCATGTTAAGGAACCATGTTTTGTACACTAATAATAATAAAATGATCAGAAAAGTCATTGAAATTCAAATCCACTGTGACGTTTGTAGGGATTGCGAGAATACCATTTGTCAAACATTCAAAAAAGGAAATGAGTGAAAAAAAGTATTGGAAAACCTGAAAAAAAATATTTAAAAAATAAACGCAAAAAAAAACAACGAACGTGTCGACAGGAAGTCTTCATCAGCGAACAAACAACAGTAAAAAAAGAAAACCGAGTTAAATAAAAAGCACTTAGATGAAGAGTGTAGCACCCGAAAGGGCAGCAAAAGAATTGCTAACCTGATCGCAGTCTCTCTCTCCACCCCCCCCCCCCACCCCTCTATTACCATAGTACAAAATTCGAAGGATGTGCAGACTATAACATAGAAAATGTTAGGACACTTTGGTCCAGAGTTAAATAAAAAGCACTTAGATGAAGAGTGTAGCACCCGAAAGGGCAGCAAAAGAATTGCTAACCTGATCGCATTCTCTCTCTCCACCCCCCCCCCCACCCCTCTATTACCATAGTACAAAATTCGAAGGATGTGCAGACTATAACATAGAAAATGTTAGGACACTTTGGTCCAGGGAATCACATTGTCCGAAAAGGTTAAATGCATGAAGGATGAACGTAAAACAAGGGACGCGAATGTATTCATGAGATTCTCGTTCAGCAGAATATTTTTTTCCTTCCGATTAGGTGATCCGTATTTTCGACGCAACGGACTTTTTATGTGTTATTTACTTTAATGATTTATACAAAATTCGTAAAACAAGTCTGGCACTGACTTACAACAACAAAAACAAATCTATCCTAAGATGTGGTCCTGGCAATAAAGGAAGGAAGAGATGCCATGATTTAACTGTGAGAGTAAATAAGCTACATTCATTTCAACAGGCGATTGCAACTGTGCAATCTTACTTCATATATTTTAATAGGATACCTAGTTCAGCTGTGCAATCTTGCTTGATACATTTCAACAGGCCCATGCAGCTGTGCAGTCTTACTTCATATATTTCAACAGGCCAATACAGATCAATACAACTGTGCAAAGCCGCATCATACATTTGAACAGGCCATTTCAGCTGTGCAAACTTACTTCATACATTACAGCAGGCCAAAGAAACTGTGCAATCTTACTTCATATATTTTAATAGGATAGTTCAATTCACCAGTGCAATCTTACTTTATACATTTCAAAAGGCCAGAGCAACTGTGCAATCTTACTTCATATATTTCAACTGGCCAATACAGCTGTGCAATCTTACTTCATATATTTCAACTCCAATACAACTGTGCAAGGCCACTTCATACATGTCAGCAGGCAATTTCAGCTGCAGTGCAAACTTACATCATACATTTCAGCAGGCCAATGCAACTGTGCAATCTTAATTCATATATATATATAAATAGGATAGGTCAATTCAACAGTGCAATCTTACTCCATATATTTCTAAAGACCTAGAGCAACTGTGCAATCTTACTTCATATATTTCATTAGGTTATATGAACTGTGCAATGTTATTTCATACATTTCAGCTGACAGGATAATGTGTTAAACTCAATGCTATTCAGTATCTATAGATTTGGCATTATATAGAAATCTTAATGTGTTTGAAAGGACGGGCTAAAGTCACATCTCTCTAATGGTGCTTTGAAAGGACGGGCTAAAGTCACATCTCTCTAATGGTGCTTTGAAAGGACGGGCTAAAGTCACATCTCTCTAATGGTGCTTTGAAAGGACGGGCTAAAGTCACATCTCTCTAATGGTGCTTTGAAAGGACGGGCTAAAGTCACATCTCTCTAATGGTGCTTTGAAAGGACGGGCTAAAGTCACATCTCTCTAATGGTGCTTTGAAAGGACGGGCTAAAGTCACATCTCTCTAATGGTGCTTTGAAAGGACGGGCTAAAGTCACATCTCTCTAATGGTGCTTTGAAAGGACGGGCTAAAGTCACATCTCTCTAATGGTGCTTTGAAAGGACGGACTAAAGTCACATCTCTCTAATGGTGCTTTGAGAGGACGGGCTAAAGTCACATCTCTCTAATGGTGCTTTGAAAGGACGGGCTAAAGTCACATCTCTCTAATGGTGCTTTGAAAGGACGGGTTAAAGTCACATCTCTCTAATGGTGCTTTGAAAGGACGGGTTAAAGTCACATCTCTCTAATGGTGCTTTGAAAGGACGGGTTAAAGTCACATCTCTCTAATGGTGGTTCAATAAAGTTGACGCATAGTTTTGTAAAAACAGTTTGAAATAAAGAACTGAAACTTTTTTTTTTTTGTTGTTAAATG
Source organism: Lymnaea stagnalis (assembly GCA_964033795.1). Classification (NCBI taxonomy): domain Eukaryota; kingdom Metazoa; phylum Mollusca; class Gastropoda; family Lymnaeidae; genus Lymnaea; species Lymnaea stagnalis. The sequence continues at coordinate 336,161 of CAXITT010000277.1, forward strand.
AGTCACCGATTTAACAGAATGAGTTCCTCTCATTTACACTATTTTGTATTGAGAAACAAAGCATGCTTGTTAGTTCCTCTCATTGACACTATTTTGTATTGAGAAACAAAGCATGCTTGTTAGTTCCTCTCATTGACACTATTTTGTATTGAGAAACAAAGCATGCTTGTTAGTTCCTCTCATTTACACTATTTTGTATTTAGAAATAAAGCATGCTTGTTAGTTCCTCTCATTTACACTATTTTGTATTGAGAAACAAAGCATGCTTGTTAGTTCCTCTCATTTACACTATTTTGTATTGAGAAACAAAGCATGCTTGTTAGTTCCTCTCATTTACACTATTTTGTATTGAGAAACAAAGCATGCTTGTTAGTTCCTCTCATTTACACTATTTTGTATTGAGAAACAAAGCATGCTTGTTAGTTCCTCCCACCCTAAATCCTCAACCTTGATCGCCCCCACCCTTTAATTAAGCAATATCACTGGAACGAGCATCTCACCCCCCCTCCCACCCAAGTCCTCCCCAACCTATTATAACATGACGGCACCAAAGACAATGACATTTGGGTTGAGAGGGGTCTAGTCACCAGTGCCCAAGGGGTGAGGGTGGATGACACACTCTTAAAGACCGGGGCACCAAGGATGAATCACTAGCTGGATTTGGGCTTCCAGATGGGGCGACAGAGAGAAAGAATCGACTTGAAAATATAAACGGGGGTGGGGGCGTTGTTTGGAGGGCAAGAAAAAAAAAAAGGTGGTGGGGGGTCGATTCCTTAGTTCCAATTGGCGATTTTTCAATAACTTCCGATCAAGACATGACAGCACAATGAAATGGAAAAAAAAAAGGGGGTGGGGGAGATTACAGCACGCCCTTCATTTGTGTGTGTGTGTGTTGTTGCTAGAACCGACAAATGAAAACAAAGAACCAGTGAAAAGGATTTTGTCCCTCCCTTGTATCCCCTAACACGCTCCGCAGCTAATGTTACGGCTTCTGAATGTTTGGAGTCCTGAACAATGTTTGAACTTAGATGATGAAATTTATTTTGATTGAAATAGAATGTTTCATTAATAGTAACGGTAAATGATATTTTGAGCAATGAAAGTCAAGTTCCGACTTTGCATATAGAGTGTCAATAAATGCAAGAATGTTAACAAATGTCGGCTAGACAACAGGATGAAGAAGTGATGAGTCTCTGGTCACGTCCTCAAACTATGAATCAAACATTCAACGTTTACTTAACATGTGTCAATTGGAAAAAAATATATAGTGCAAGCACGACGAAATAGGTGTATTCCTACACTAAACTAATTATTGTATAGTTAGTAGTGGAGCTATTGGCAAAGAGGTCTACTTAATACAACAAATTAAGTATTGTATAGTGAGTAGTGGAACTATGGGCAAAGAGGTCTACTTAATACAACACATTAAGTATTGTATAGTGAGTAGTGGAGCTATGGGCAAAGAGGTCTACTTAATACAACAAACTAATTTTTGTAGTTAGTGCTGCAAAGACTTCCCGCTCTTTAGATTTGATTAACGGTACAAAAATAAAAAGAGATTGTGATCAACAAACTTGTTTTTTGTACACTGAAACTTAAGCGGCGACGAAAAAAACTCATCTATGTAACAGCAGGTTTCCTCCGATAGATTTAATAAGACTAATGTTAAACAATGCTATTTGAAAATACTTACCCCCCCCCCCCCATACCTTTTCCGCGCTCCGTTAGCGCGCACTATTTTAGAAGAACTTTCTATGCTAATTGCGGTCCTCAACCCTCATGGGTTGGCTGTTCCCATCATTTGGACCATCTTTGTGTTAACATCTCGACAGTTCATCTGAGGTTAAACATGTGCTGAAATAGCGCTGTTCTGTATAGGGAATCCTCACAGATTTCAGAACATTGTCCGGCCATCTCTGAACAGATCGTTGTTGGGTTGTTCAATGGGATGACTGATTGACATCGTCATCGACCTGAGGCCGTGCAGTAGTAGAAAAAAAAAACAAAAAAAAAAACCAAAAAAAAAAAAAAAAAAAAAAAAAAAAAACAAAAAAAAAAAAAAAAAAAAAAACTAACAACTACGGGATCAAAGGCTGAGTGGTGACATCGTCTTTAGAAATCGTCGACTCAGGGGCGAGCAAACATTTCTCCATCGATAGGGTTCACACGCCCCTTCAACACACACGAGTATTGAAAGGATGGTTGGAGAAAATGGTCCCCACTGACGTAAGTGGCATCCCGACAGAGCAACAAATAAATTTTAAAAAATATTTTAAAAAAGCATAAAGGGTGGTAAAGAAAAAGAAAAAAAAAAGATTGTGAAGAAAAGCCGTCTCTCTATCCACAGCTATTTTGTGTTGAGGTAGTCCGTACAATTAGGGATGGCGCGAATAAGGCGGTGCTGTCCCTTGTTGAATGTTGGAACCATGGATTTCAAAGTGCGTGAGGAAAGATGAAACAAGCCCCCAATTTACGATCAAGTCATTGGAGACCTTCCTCCACGCGTCACCTGTTAGCCACCTACTGGCCCGTTCAATGGAAGTGATCACCGGCTTGCGCTTCATAAGGGTATCTCTCAGTTGGTAACACTTGAGTGCGAGGATTCACGGAGTTAAGGGCGGTGGGACAAGAGGGACGACCAGCACAGTGGAGCCGTGGGAGGTACGGAGAAATAATGCAGTTTCTTGTCAAGATAAGAGATTACTGAGGATTGAATTGAGAATAGAGGAGGAAACAAATCTGGGAGCTGAAGCACTCAATGACCAAAGTTTGGATTATGTTCAACTATCAGGTGGAAATGAAGGCCAATATTTTGTTGCAATTTTACCGTCATATTGTCATTCAATGCTTCAAGTGTGAGAAATATTAGCCTGGTGCGAGTGTGTATGTGTGTGTTTGGGAGACAGGGAGAAGCAGAGAAAAACACAGAGAGAGAGAGAGAGAGACGAGAGAGAGAGAGAGAGAGACGAGAGAGAGAGTTAACTGTAACGAGTAAAGTGATTGATATCTTTATATTTATGGACTACTATTTTTAACAATAAGATCTTTAAAATGTAGTGAACAGTGCACAACGAAAGAGCTGAGTGAAGTGCACAACGAAAGAGCTGCGTGAAGTACACAAACTAAGAGTTGTGTGAAGTGCACAACGAAAGAGCTGCGCGAAGTACACAAACTAAGAGTTGTGTGAAGTGCACAACGAAAGAGCTGCGTGAAGTACACAAACTAAGAGTTGTGTGAAGTGCACAACGAAAGAGCTACGTGAAGTACACAAACTAAGATTTGCGTGAAGTGCACAACGAAAGAGCTGCGTGAAGTACACAAACTAAGAGTTGTGTGAAGTGCACAACGAAAGAGCTGCGTGAAGTACACAAACTTAGAGTTGTGTGAAGTGCACAACGAAAGAGCTGCGTGCATTGCACGATGGAAGGGCCGCGTGAAGTGCACAAATAAACAGCTGCGAGCATTACACAACGAAAGAGCTGCGTGAATAGCACAGTGGAAGAGTTGCGCAAAGTGCACAACGAAACAGCTGTGTTGAGTGCACAACAAAAGAGCTGCGGGAAGTGCACAACGAAAGAGCTGCAAAAAGTGCACTAGGAAAGAAATGCGTGAAATGCACACAGAAAGAGCTGCGTGAATGGCACAACGAGAGAGCTGCGTGAATGGCACAACGAAAGAGCTGCGTGAAGGGCACAACGAGAGAGCTGCGTGAATGGCACAACAGAAGAGTTGCGCATGAGTGCACAACGAAACAGCTGCGTGGAGTGCACAACAAAAGAGCTGGTTGAAGTGCACAATGAAAGAGCTGCGTGAATTGCACAAAGAAAGAGCTGCGTGAAGTGCACAAGGAAAGAGCTTCGTGAACTATGGCTGTACAGACAGATTGAAAGAAATGGTGGTAGGCAAATGACAAGACAATCAGTCCAGAAACCGTTAGAGGAAAGCTTGAGAAGGACAGATGTCCGCTTCCAGTGTTGATTGTGGTCCATCAACCGTGAGACCCGGGAACAAAACGATGCACAGCCCGGAACAAAGCCCAACAATGCCATCAAAAGGGCCGAGCTTTAGTTTATGCTTTAACGTGCGTCTCACGAGGAACAATAGCACCGGGATACGGCCAATATATGGAGCCCTGAGTCCCTGAATAGCGGTGAAAGTGTGGATATGATGAGCTGGAACTGAACATTGACAAATTATGCGGGAGAACATCACCGGGTGTCCGCGCCTGGCCAAATATCTCAGAAATACTGTAAACATATCATTTATAGAGACCTGCTAAATTATTTAATTTAATGTCTAAAAGAGTAATTAAAAATTATTATCTAAAAAATAAATAAATACACCCTTCCATAAGGTTGTCTTGAATGTAAAATAATTTTGAAAAACTATTCTAAGAATCGAAGATATTCTAGAAGGAAAACACATGTTTAATCTATGGTTTTTCTTCTGGTAAATCAACAGTAAAAGTGTACAGGAACACACAACAAGAACATGACCCAACATACAGGGAAGACAGCAGGAGAAGATCGCAGATCTCAATGTAGGGCCCATTTAGACGCCATACCGTCTGTGACATCATTACAATCACGGATGGTTCATTTGGGGTCAAAGAAATGCCCTTATTTGTTTTCCGACAACTTGTACGATCGGTTCCCTACCACAAGACGTCTACTTCGTTAGCGTGACAAACCAACTCCTCAATCCGCACACAACCTGATCATTTATTCATTATTAGTTTTACCTCCCCTCCCCCCCTCCCACCAATGATAAATTTAATTCCATTAGCCCATCTCATCAAATCCTGCTCATCTATCACTGCACAGGTTTCAACGAAAACCGTGGCCTGGCCCACCTCCCCGACATCTGTCCGACGTTTCACCTGATGCAATGTGGCCATTTACGGAAATCACGCACTTCCCGGGGGGGGGGGGGTGTGTGACAACAGCTGAACGTGACAGGGGCGTAGACAATAATGAGGCTTCGTGGCTACAGCCTGCGGGGGGATGGTTTATATGGGAGATTCATGGTATACCGTGAATGCAATTACTTAAAACTATCACCACTTTAAGACTATTCTTCATCCATATTACGAGTGATCATTTACACGCTAAGCGATGACTTTGCATCACATCAATGCCTTTCTATAAGATTTTGGTTCAAATCAAGTTTGCGACCATCTCGTTCGCGCTGAAAACTTCCACATTAATTTATTAATTTTGTTTGTTATCTTGCCTTGACATATAAAATGTCCTCTGCATTGCTTGAAATTAATAACTTGTCTTCCATCTTGCTTTGGTTAATCAATATAACAAAATTTACCATCTCGACAGATCGTCTGCACCTGTGTATGTGGCCGAATAAACGAACCTGTTCTCATGAGAAACTTAAGAAAAACGTAATGAAAATTAAACGCAATAAAAACATAAATTTTAAAATAAAAAAAAAAAGACTTCCTATCAATGAAGAGTTTAAAGCACTAAAATTTAGAAAATAATTTAATATTCATAAAGTACATTCAGAAAAAAAATTTACTGTGTATAAGTGTAGCTGTGCACTCTATGTAGCCAAAAGATTCTGATAGAATGTTGTCGAAAATTATTTAATTTTTTTTAAAAATTAATTTTTGAAAACATTTTCTGCACAGATTTTCTTTGCGTAATCCAATTTGAGAATATTTTATTATTTTCTACTTTTTATTGCCTTTAAAATCGTCTTTGATAAAAAGTATTTTTAAAAGGTTTTTCCTAGATTTTAGTAGTTACTTTTTAGTATCAAAATTGTCTTCTTTATATTATCGACAAAAGATGTATTCAAACATGAAAATAAACAACATCCTACATCTGTTATATGAGTGCGCCTACCCACCCTTCACTGAACGAAGCAGACGCGATGTTGACACAAATCAGTTGCAATGAGACGATGAAGATCGTTCAGGTGACAACTACACGAGAAAACGATCAACTGAACGAAAATGTGACGTGTGTTAAAAAAAATATATGAAAAATAACGATCCATCCACAAAACGAGATAGAAAGTAATAAAAATGAAACCGTTTATGGACCATTTGGATTTGTCAGCAACCGAAAGCATTAGACCCCTTGCAACAACCAAACACGTTCGACGCCTTGCAACAACCAAACATATTAAACGCCTTGAGATGAGGGGTCTAGGTCGGAGACAAATCCCCCGGCTACATTTATAGGCACACTTGATAAGTACCTCATTAACTTTACATAGACTTTGATTTACCACAAGGCCTGTATAATTGGCATTTACAAATCTCATACACATCGGCTTTCGGCTACCTGCGTCTTCTCAGTTTCCTTGGATGTTTATACCATTGTGAGGCAGTTGTATAAGTCAACCTAGAACAATCGACTGAATGCGTGAGCAACATTGAAACAATTTTAATAATCACTGACTAAACAGTTTGAAAAATAATGACTCCGTTGCCTATAATAAGGCCATCATGGAAATAATAGTCAGAGACACCGCGCCTTGATAGAGCAAACAATAACATTATAGGCCGTGGCGTGAAGTCATAAAGACGTCGCCCAAAAACATGGTAGAGAGATCGCATGCTGCCATGCATGTCAAAGATAAGATGGAATACCATAGCATGAGAACATTTTCTCTCCTGTTTTATCATCACAACTCAGCACTGTAACATAACTGGCACTAAGAGAGATTCAAGGCGTTAGAAAGCTCGATAGCAGGCCAATGGATTTATAGCAGTGACGAACCGGTTTGGATTTTATAAATATATAATATTATTTAAATAATGTATGTGTCTCTGTTTGGGGGGGCACTTTTAAGAGTTAAGACGGAATTTAGTTAAGGTACGCCACTGCATTAAAAAGGAAACAACCAAACTGTCCCGATTAAAACGCAATCCAATGAAACATCTAGTATTATTATTATTTTTTTTAAATTTGTAACGGTTTAAATAACGCTATTATAAAAATGTTCTTTAATACATCCAGTTTTGATATGTTGCAACTCTTGTCAATTAAAAACCTTTCTGCATTATGGCTTGGGCTCACGCATATGTTTTATTTGTTAACTTCCAATGACAACACATAATCATAAACAAAAGTCTGTTTGGATACTATGAGCCAGCCCTAAGCCTAAGCCCCGGTTGCCCCAAATAATGAATCCAGCTCACACGGATATCTCAAGATCCAAACTACACAGTTATTGCTGGACCATAGGCTGGTAGTTTAAAGGAGATGCACGTATGTAAGGCCTAATTGATTGATTGCTCAATTTATAATTATTATTTTTCAAAAGATGTGATTGTAAAAGGGCGCAGTGTATTACAGTGGAACTGTCCCAGATCTATGAGACGTATTTCGACAGTGATCCACCATATGGTTAGACCAACAAGTCATTGTCCGGTGTTGCAAAGAATTTTGGATCGAAAGGACATGTTTAGGTTTCTGTAAGGACGATGACGTATATGCCAACAAAATCAAATTAAAAATTCTATTTCCCAAACCTGCCAAACACGCAACTGAGAACCACTGGTGCGTGGCTTTACTTCCGAGTTATTTAGAAAGTGGATCCATTCCAATCAAAGGCCACGCATACGGCCACATTGGATTATTTGCTCCACATCATACATTATACTACAATCAGCGCAAACTGTTACCTGGCCGGCTGTTGTTACCTTTAAGGCTAATTAATTATCTTCCCTTGTCTGGGGCAGGGCAGGCGAAGTGATCTCCCCTCGCGTTGCTGTTTTATCGGTTATCTCCTGTTGTGCTAATTTGAAAACAATGGCGGCGTGGAAGGTGAAACAATGGGAGGTAACTCTAGAAGAAGCCCGGAACGATTAGTGTGAGATAATCAAGGGTTTGTGACGCCCATTTTACTTGGTTTCAATTACCTGAGTTAAGGTAAGCGAGACAATATGTCTTTGGGATCTACACCACGAAGAAGTTGGTCTTTTAATGCAGTAAGCTAATATAAAAAGACGTAACGATCCATAGACATAGGTGTAAAAGTAGCGACCGGAAATCAGTGTCCGATGTGGCGGTGCTTGTTTTGGAAACATTGGGGACGACAATTAATGACGTCCTGCTATTAAGATCTGCACAAATGTGTCCAAGTCTACAGTTTTGAGATGCACTGTTCTGATACGTGGCCACCTAACACACACAACCCAAAATAACCGGCATGTTTACCTGACGTTGGATGTGACACGGACATATCTCGTGTGAGAGTGGGTGGTCCGGTGGGAGGAGTGGGAGTGGGGAGGTGGGGGTGGCCCGGTGTCAGTGGGGTGGGATAAGATGACTAAACATAAACAAATGCAATCTTGTACAGGATTAATAAGGTCCTCCATTTATCACTGAGTCATTCGTCTGACCATATTGTCACTCGTAAAGAAAACAATCTGGAAACAATCCTAGTAAATGCGTTAAGTCAAACTTCAGTTCAAACCGTGGCCCAGGCGGAATTTTTTCCCTCTATGGAGGGGCGGCTTCTTCAAGCAAATGTGGATGGTTATATTCGTGGAATGGGGCGCCAAAAAGATTGAATATTAAATGTTTGGGAAACGCTGCTCTATAGGACTATGTTGTTTTGATTTACATAATCGTTAAGAGATGTCAAAGCATAATTTTGGGGGGTTGCTTTGAGGGAGGCTGGGCTTTTGTTATAGGAGAACTTTAAATTTGAATGATTTTGAATAGTCAAACAGTAACTTGTTTTCCTTTATTCAACGAGACCCAGCATAGCAGCTAACACAATGCAATACAAATAAACACTACACATCTCTGCCACTCCTCAGACAGAGGTCCTCATGTTATTTTGTCCACATTTATAAGCGGGGCGAATGTTAAATTCACGAATCAATTTTCTATAAACGAGTAGAGCATTATTTTTAAATGTTACATTATTTTACTATAGATGAGTGCCACGTTTTGAGAAGCCCTGCTCTAAGGTACAAGAGTACCACGTATTGGGAAGCCCTGCTCTAACGGCCATGCAAGCGTTAATCTACGTGTTATCGTCGTAGATCTCAGCACATGGACTGACTTGGATGTCAACGTGGGCCTAAGACCAAAGATTGGTTTCTTTCCGAGTTGAAAGTAAACCATTGCCGCTAGTGTAGAAAAACACATGACGAGGTAGAGGGAAACTCCATGGAAGTAAAAAAAAAAAAATTAAAACAATCTGTCGGGGGGGGGGGGGGGNACAGTCATAACTTTCATTTTGGCTTAGTCCCTTAGTCTCGAAGAAAACAAACGTAAAGAAGGCCGATGAATAAGTAATGGACCAAAAAGAGTCAAGAATTACTTCCAAAAAAAAAAAAAAAATGTAAAAAAGTTAAATGATGGTAATAGTGGTAACAATTGCAAATCTCAAACCTTCGCCATTACATGGATACTCTGATAGGATGATGCACTTCGGCCATCACTAAAAGTTAAAACTAAAGCCACAACTAATTTAGAGTCAGTGACCCACCCCACTACTGTGCATGTTATATAGCATACGTGTGTGTGTGGGTTGGGGGGGGGGTACAACCTGGCAACTTTCACGGTGATAAAACCTGTGAGCAACATGTTGTTTGGTATTCACCAGCCACCTGGCGACACCAACGCTAAATGACAGATACACACACACACGTTTAATTGGATTCTGTTCAGTGCGCCGTTGTTTCCACTCCATAAAACGATTGGATAATAATAATTATGGACTAAATCTGTTTCACTAGATCACCCTGTAATTAAAGGCTTGATGCACAAGGCAGTGATTTTAAATGCGCCCCACCCCCCTCGGTCAATGTTGTATCGAGTGACTCTAACAATGAAAGCCCGTGATCGCACGACGACACAGCAGGCGTATGGGCTGCAACAGGTTGACAAAAGTCTATTCACTCCGGTTACTGTACATTCAAGCTCCCATACGTCCAACGTAATGGGCGGAACATAAGATTGACATAACATAGTCTTACTAAATAGGCCACAACTCGATAAACCTCTGCCAGTGAATGTTTTACCCCAGTGGTGGGCAACCTTTTTGTCCGGAGGGCCACATTGACAAATGTAAAGCTATTGGAAGGCCACAAGTATATTATGTACAATTTTTACACGTCGATTAACATTTCTCTATATTAAAGTACGTAAATTCGCATTTAATCATTACATGACATAAGTCAAGGACTGTTTAACAAAAATTGAAAATTAGAAAGAAATTTGATCCAAAATGTCAAAACAATCCTATAACGGTACATGAAATTCTGTAAAATTCAACAAAATAACTGATAAACAAAGTAATTTTTAAGAATATTTCTAAATGCCTTCGAGGGCCGCATACGATCAGTTGCCGGGCCGTAGTTTGCCCACCCCTGTTGTACCCTATTCTGACACAAAAGACAACCGCTGGCCATTAGGACTTCGATCAAGTCAAGAATTCAGCTTTTAATGCCTCTAGTCTAACAACAGATCAAATGAAACTATGAGACGGAGGTGCTGTGGGAGACCACATTATACCGTTCGACATCGTTGTTAGATTGGGAGCATAAAATCAAATGTAGGCATAAAATATATGCAGCAATTATTTGTTTCAGTGTCTTTAAAGTAGTGACATCATTTCTTAGAGTTACAACAACAAAGTATCTGTAAGTGTAAGTGGCACGAAAGAACCGGTCATTTTGGCAGCTCAGAACCGTTCATTTTGATATCCCAGAACCGGTCATTTTGGCAGCTCAGAACCGTTAATTTTGCCATCCCAGAACCGGTCATTTTTGGTAGCTCAGAAACGTTAATTTTGCCATCCCAGAACCGGTCATTTTTGGTAGCTCAGAACCGTTCATTTTGACATCCCAGAAACGGTCATTTTGGCAGCTCAGAACCGTTTATTTTGCCATCCCAGAACCGGTCATTTTGGCAGCTCAGAACCGGTCATTTTGGCAGCTCAGAACCGTTCATTTTGACATCCCAGAACCGGTCATTTTGGCAGCTCAGAACCGTTTATTTTGCCATCCCAGAACCGGTCATTTTGGCAGCTCAGAACCGGTCATTTTGGTAGCTCAGAACCGTTAATTTTGCCATCCCAGAACCGGTCATTTTTGGTAGCTCAGAACCGTTAATTTTGCCATCCCAGAACCGGTCATTTTGGCAGCTCAGAACCGTTCATTTTGACATCCCAGAACCGGTCATTTTGGCAGCTCAGAACCGGTCATTTTGGCTGCTCAGAACCGTTTATTTTGCCATCCCAGAACCGGTCATTTTTGGTAGCTCAGAACCGGTCATTTTGACAGCCCAGACCGGTTCAGTCAAACATAACAATATCACGAAATCTCAGTAAAATAAAAAGAGGCAAAAAGTTGTGAAACCAACGCTGTCCTTAGCTATGTCATGTTTTAGCAGAGCTCAGCTTCTATCACGTCACAGCAGTTCAGTTGATGTCACGTTATAGTGGAGTTCCGTTTATGTCACGTGATAGCAGAGCTTAGTTGTTGTCACGTCGATACAACAGGGCGTAAATGGAAAAAGAAGGTTAGAAAAAAAAAAGGGGGGGGGGAGTTGGTCACATTTAAGCGGTGTGTAATTGCTAGTCACGGGGAGATAGCGTATCTACAACCTGTCTCCCCTAGTTAGTGGCACACGGCATAATGAGTCTTTGATGGGCGCCATGGTCTTTTCACCTCACCAATGTAAACAAAAAGTANCAGTTGATGTCACGTTATAGTGGAGTTCCGTTTATGTCACGTGATAGCAGAGCTTAGTTGTTGTCACGTCGATACAACAGGGCGTAAATGGAAAAAGAAGGTTAGAAAAAAAAAAGGGGGGGGGGGAGTTGGTCACATTTACGCGGTGTGTAATTGCTAGTCACGGGGAGATAGCGTATCTACAACCTGTCTCCCCTAGTTAGTGGCACACGGCATAATGAGTCTTTGATGGGCGCCATGGTCTTTTCACCTCACCAATGTAAACAAAAAGTAGAAAGATAAGACGTACGACTGAGTCAGTGGTTATGGACAAAGGAGAAGGGAGATAACTTGGCTTAGGGGTAAGATCAGCCCTCGTTTAAGAAAAAGTGGTGATGCTCTCAGGAATTGAATATCCACCTGCTCTCTCTCTCTCTCTCTCTCTAACCATCCCTCTATCTCCCCCCTCTCCCTCTAACCTTTCCTTCTCTACCTATTTCTAATGCCAAGTATGCAACTGAGAAACGTTGGATAAGACAACCTGAGTGAACATAAAATTAAAATATATGCACTAAATTAAATTGTTTAGGGGAAAATTACCTTATAAAATAGTGTATTATCCATTGAAATGAGCTCTTATAGTGATTGTAGAGGAAAAAAGTCACAGAAAAAAAGCCCCCGGCCCCAAACGGATTGTTATAAAAAGTTAATAATCCCCTAGTATTTGATTCTGGATAATAATGGATATATGTGCCATCCATCGCCCATCTATCATCCATCATTCTTCTATCCATCCATCCATCATTCTTCTATCCATCCATCCATCATCCATTACCCATAATCCATCCTTCATCCATACATCATCTATCCAATCTATATCTATATCTATCCAATCTATATCTATATCTATCCAATCTATATCTATATCTATCCAATCTATATCTATCCAATCTATATCTATCCAATCTATATCTATCCAATCTATATCTATATCTATCTAATCTATATCTATCCAATCTATATCTATATCTATCCAATCGATATCTCTATCTATCCAATCGATATCTCTATCTATCCAATCGATATCTCTATCTATTCAATCCATATCTCTATCTATCCAATCCATATCTCTATCTATCCAATCCATATCTCTATCTATCCAATCCCTATCTCTATCTAGCCAATCCATATCTCTATCTAGCCAATCCCTATCTCTATCTAGCCAATCCCTATCTCTATCTAGCCAATCCCTATCTCTATCTAGCCAATCCCTATCTCTATCTAATAATAATAATAATAAAGTTCATTTAAAAAAACACGCTTCATCCCCAAAGGCTCGAAGCGCGGTACAAAGTCAACAAACAAATCTATAATTCACCACATTTAAAACAAACACAACACTACAAAAACTAATTACAAGCATACAATATCAAAGTCTTTCTAGCCATTTCAACCCGGAGCAACACAGCAACACATGGAAAATAAGGTAGACAATCATCCCAGAAGGTATTTGCGAAATAGATGTGTCTTTAGATCTGTTTTAAAGGACTCCAGTGTCTGGTTGTTTCTAAGATCGACAGGAAGGGCGTTCCAAATTGTTGGACCAGCAAATGCGAAAGTGCGCTTTCCG
>CAXITT010000277.1:350472-396504 GCA_964033795.1 Lymnaea stagnalis
ATCCATCCATCCATCCATCCATCCATCCATCCATCCATCCATCCATCTATCTATCTATCTATCTATCTATCTATCTATCTATCTATCTATCTATCTATCTATCTATCTATCTATCTATCTATCTATCTATCTATCACTCATTGATTTTCTTAATTGGTAAAATGAGAATATAGCATCTATTTTTCACAACTGTAATATCATTGGATTTAAAGATATTGTCATCCACGTAAAAATATACACAGGATATTTCTTACCCCCGATATCTAGGCATCTAAGAAGGTTGTTATTATGAATATAAATAACAAACAAGTATTTAATCCCAAACGAGAATAGAAAAAGAAGGATCGAATAAGCTAACGATAAGCTTGACTGCTGTTTTCTATTGACTGTTTTGCCAGTAAATAAAGATTTTGATGGACTTACAAATATCATTTCATAAACACTGACATTTAGGAGTTTAGTTGAAATAAATTGTGTGACTTTTTTGCTGTGACTTTATTTCCTGTGACTTTTTTACCTATGACTTTTTTCCGCTCACCGTTATAGTATGTACGTCACTCTCATTGGAGTACAACTTTTCGAGTGAGAAATTATTTTAATAAATTATAACTCTTAAGAACATATTTTGGGAATGGCTGGCATTTGTGCATTACATAAAAAAAATTAAAAAAAATATTTAAAAAAATCCTCTATCTCTTTTAAGAGCCACATGCTGGATGCTCAAGAGCCAAGGATTGCCAACCACTGCCCTTAAGATAATATCAAATAAATGACAAGCAAGTGAATTTGTATGTGTATCTTGACAGTAGGGTCATTGGCATTTGGGGATTCAAGATAAAAACAAGTAAATCAATTAAAGAAGGCAGCAATTGAATATGGAAGAGAATAATTATAGGAATGGGTAGTAGCTGTTTGCATTTAGGCACTTGGATGGGTAGTAGCTGATTGCATTTAGGCACTTGGATGGGTAGTAGCTGATTGCATTTAGGCACTTGAATGGGTAGTAGCTGATTGCATTTAGGCACTTGAATGGGTAGTAGCTGATTGCATTTAGGCACTTGGATGGATAGTAGCTGATTGCATTTAGGCACTTGGATGGGGAGTAGCTGATTGCATTTAGGCACTTGGATGGGGAGTAGCTGATTGCATTTAGGCACTTGGATGGGTAGCTACTGATTCTATCTAGGTTCAAAACTGGCAAGTGGATAATTTCCTATTAAAAAGTGTGCACAAAAAACAACTACCAAAAAACCAACTATCTAAGTACATAAACAACCAAACCATTCAATTAACAGTAACCAGGCGCAAAAAAAATAATAATTAAAAAATAATACTAATAATGCCCTCTTCGTGTTCAAATGATACATTGTCTCTGAAGGTTCTTTCTGTCCACAAAACTCAGCTCCCACAAAGTCACCAACCCGGCACCACTCGGCCATCATTGTGCGTGTAACGCTAGCAGCTTTCATCGTATCAGCTTTACCAGCAGGGCGCGTGGACATGGGCATTATGACACATGTTGCCCGACTACACAAATAATAACTGGCTTCAGGTTTGTTCTGATGAGCTATTAAATAGCATGCACAGTAGAACCCGGTTATGTCGACGGTCTCGGAGTTTGCAAAAAAAAAAAAAGCGTCGAGATAACCGATGATCGCGAGAACCGAAAAGCAATATGGCGGCAATATAATTACATGTACTTTACATTTCTTTATGTACACGATGTGCGTTAATAAATGCAGGTACTTCAGTAAAAAAATAAATAAATTATCTTTTAAATATTACAGTTATTTAGAGCCAATTTCAGAAAAGGGAATACACTTTTTAACTTTAGTACTTGTGAGCTACGAATTTTTAAAGTGCAAGTTCGTTTGGTATTTTCTACCATGGACGAAGCCCCAACATTTTGTGACCTCATTCTGCTGATCGTGTCTTGCGCAATGATTAAATAGTTTATATAAGGCAACGCATCCCTTGTTATTAAATACAATTTAGGGACTACTTATTTTGAACTTTCAACTTTGGCATATGACTGTTTAATTAAAGCTTTCCCCGACCAATGGTTAATAGCTTTTGCAGACGGCAAACTCTTATGAATGAAACTCTGACGCAGTACCGCGATATAGCCATGATGTAAGTGACCGTGTAAGTGTATGGTTGCCCAAGACAACGTTTTGCACACGGCAAATTATGATCATTTATAATATGGACTCCACCGGGTTTTGAATCCTCGAATCAAGACAAATTTATTTAAATTACTTCTAGGTTCATGCTAAAACACAAGTCCTGTATTTTGAGAAATTAAAATTATTTTTAATTATGAAAAACTTGTTTATTTGTTATTTCTTCTCGCGGAGTTCAAAAGCCAGTGATTGGTCATGAGGATCGAGATAACCAAGGTTAAGTGGCAAATTTGGCCGCCTCTTGTGCTCGAGATGTCAGGGTTTGGCAACATAAAAGAATCGACAAAGCCGAGGGGAAAATGCTAAGACAAAGAGAATTTGGCGGTTCCACTTCCAAAACGTTGAAATAACAAGGTTTGCGAGTTAACTGAGAGGAGGTCGAGATAAGCGAGTTTGCCTGTAATGGACTAACTGTTGATGACTTTCAAAGGCTGTGACTGCCTACAATTGAATAGGCGCTTGTACGCGAGAGGGTGTATCAATTGCTATATTATGTAGTTAACCTACTTTTGAAACATGGCGTTAATTATAATATTAATTTAACTCGTACAATTCCGATTTTAACAAGTCATAATATTAAAATGTGTTGTTGTATAGAATTCATAGATTAGGTAGTCCGACCTATGACCTCATGACGAAACTTGGTATCTGTAATGGGCGTCAGTGGTATGACTCCATGTTTTAAGCATGCAAGTCACAGAGATTAATGTGAGCTTAAGTCACCGGGATAAATGTGAGCTTAAGTCACCAGGATTAATGTAAGTTTACGTCACAAGGATTAATGTGAGCTTAAGTCACCAGGATAAATGTGAGCTTAAGTCACCCAGATTAATGTGAGCTTAACTCATCAGGATTAATGTGGGATTAAGTCATTCATTAATGTGAGATTAAGTCACATTCATTAATGTGAGATTAAGGCACATTCATTAATGTGAGATTAAGTCACATTCATTAATGTGAGATTAAGGCACATTCATTAATGTGAACTTGAGTCACCAGGATAAATGTGAGCTTAAGTCACCTGGACTAATGTGAGCATAAGTCACATGGACTAATGTGAGCTTAAGTCACCAGGATAAATGTGAGCTTAAGTCACCAGGATAAATGTGAGCTTAAGTCACCAGGATAAATGTGAGCTTAATTCACCAGGATAAATGTGAGCTTAAGTCACCAGGATAAATGTGAGCTTAAGTCACCAGGATACGCGCTATATAAGACCACTTATTATTATTATTATTATTATTATTATATACGACCCAATGATGGAGAATGATATCTGGAGAATCCGTACAAACCAAGAGTTATATTAATTGTACAAATACCCACCCATAGTCTCAATGATAAAAAAGGCAGGCTGCGCTGGGCAGGACATATTGTAAGGATGCCGGAATGTAGAACAGCAAAGGTGATGTACAGGCAGAAACCTAGGGGCAGACGACTCACTGGTCGCCCAAGGGTGAGATGGATCAACGATGTGGAGAGGGATTTTTCACCATGCAGAGGGGGTTCGCGCATGGAGCCGGAAGGCGATGGATCGTTCCGAATGGAAGGATGTGGCGGAGCAGGCCAGGGCCTTACATGGGCTGTAGCGACAGTCATGATGATGATAAGTCACCAGGTTTAATGTGAGCTTAAGTCACCAGGCACGATGTAAGTTATAGGGGTAATTCACCGATGTGACTTTTAAGTCATTTTTTAAGTTCAAAACTGGGCTGTCAATATATCAACTGGTTTTCTCCAATTTAATGATCTCACTAGCGTAGTTGGTTCTTCTTATTTAGTGGCCGTTCTATGTCAGTGAGTTGAGGTAACATATAGGCATTAACCACAACTCTTAAGTGTGCCAGTTGAGGTGACTAGACATACACCACAACTCTTAAGTGTGCGAGTTGAGGTGACTAGGCATACACCACAACTCTTAAGTGAGCGAGTTAGGTGATTAGACATACACCACAACTCTTAAGTGTGCGAGTTGAGGTGACTAGGCATACACCACAACTCTTAAGTGTACGAGTTAGGTGATTAGACATACACCACAACTCTTAAGTGTGCGAGTTAGGTGATTAGACATACACCACAACTCTTAAGTGTGCGAGTTAGGTGATTAGACATACACCACAACTCTTAAGTGTGCGAGTTAGGTGACTAGGCATACACCACAACTCTTAAGTGTGCGAGTTGAGGTGACTGGCATACCACAACTCTTAAGTGTGCGAGTTAGGTGATTAGACATACACCACAACTCTTAAGTGTTCGAGGTAGGTGATTAGACATACGCCACAACTCTTAAGTGTGCGAGTTAGGTGATTAGACATACACCACAACTCTTAAGTGTTCGAGTTAGGTGATTAGACATACACCGCAACTCTTAAGTGTGCGAGTTGGTGATTAGGCATACAACACAACTCTTAAGTGTGCGAGATGAGGTGACTAGGCATACACCACAACTCTTAAGTGTGCGAGTTGAGATGACTAAGCATACACCACAACTCTTAAGTGTGCGAGTTGAGGTGACTAGGCATACAACACAACTCTTAAGTGTTCGAGTTAGGTGATTAGACATACACCGCAACTCTTAAGTGTGCGAGTTAGGTGATTAGACATACACCACAACTCTTAAGTGTTCGAGTTAGGTGATTAGACATACGCCACAACTCTTAAGTGTGCGAGTTAGGTGATTAGACATACACCACAACTCTTAAGTGTTCGAGTTAGGTGATTAGACATACACCGCAACTCTTAAGTGTGCGAGTTGGTGATTAGGCATACAACACAACTCTTAAGTGTGCGAGATGAGGTGACTAGGCATACACCACAACTCTTAAGTGTGCGAGTTGAGATGACTAAGCATACACCACAACTCTTAAGTGTGCGAGTTGAGGTGACTAGGCATACAACACAACTCTTAAGTGTTCGAGTTAGGTGATTAGACATACACCGCAACTCTTAAGTGTTCGAGTTGAGGTGACTAGGCATACACCACAACTCTTAAGTGTGCGAGTTGAGGTGACTAGGCATACACCACAACTCTTAAGTGTGCGAGTTGAGGTGACTAGGCATACAACACAACTCTTAAGTGTGCGAGTTGAGATGACTAGGCATACAACACAACTCTTAAGTGTGCGAGTTGAGATGACTAGGCATACAACACAACTCTTAAGTGTGCGAGTTGAGATGACTAGGCATACACCACAACTCTTAAGTGTGCGAGTTGAGATGACTAGGCATACACCACAACTCTTAAGTGTGCGAGTTGAGATGACTAGGCATACACCACAACTCTTAAGTGTGCGAGTTGAGATGACTAGGCATACACCACAACTCTTAAGTGTGCGAGTTGAGATGACTAGGCATACACCACAACTCTTAAGTGTGCGAGTTGAGATGACTAGGCATACACCACAACTCTTAAGTGTGCGAGTTGAGATGACTAGGCATACACCACAACTCTTAAGTGTGCGAGTTGAGATGACTAGGCATACACCACAACTCTTAAGTGTGCGAGTTGAGATGACTAGGCATACACCACAACTCTTAAGTGTGCGAGTTGAGATGACTAGGCATACACCACAACTCTTAAGTGTGCGAGTTGAGATGACTAGGCATACACCACAACTCTTAAGTGTGCGAGTTGAGATGACTAGGCATACACCACAACTCTTAAGTGTGCGAGTTGAGATGACTAGGCATACACCACAACTCTTAAGTGTGCGAGTTGAGATGACTAGGCATACACCACAACTCTTAAGTGTGCGAGTTGAGATGACTAGGCATACACCACAACTCTTAAGTGTGCGAGTTGAGATGACTAGGCATACACCACAACTCTTAAGTGTGCGAGTTGAGATGACTAGGCATACACCACAACTCTTAAGTGTGCGAGTTGAGATGACTAGGCATACACCACAACTCTTAAGTGTGCGAGTTGAGATGACTAGGCATACACCACAACTCTTAAGTGTGCGAGTTGAGATGACTAGACATACACCACAACTCTTAAGTGTGCGAGTTGAGATGACTAGACATACACCACAACTCTTAAGTGTGCGAGTTGAGATGACTAGGCATACAACACAACTCTTAAGTGTGCGAGTTGAGGTGACTAGGCATACAACACAACTCTTAAGTGTGCGAGTTGAGATGACTAAGCATACACCACAACTCTTAAGTGTGCGAATAGACATGAACCGCAGCCCAAACTCTTCTCATCTAGAAATCTGCACATTGCCATATCGAGCACGTCTACCTTGGAATTGTACCCTCATTATCCAAGAGACCGAACATCGTGCTACTTCATTCATTATAGACTGCCGCCTTCCTCCGAGCACACGTGCGTGTTTTTCTTTCATCACCCGTGTTCAGTCTTGACCAGCACGCCTGTGCCAAATCTGCACAACCATTAGCATAAACAAACCTGGAAACTCGTGCAGGTAATTTCAAATGAAATATGACCGCTGGCCAGCCCAGAGTTTACGACAGAGAGGGCAGCTAAAGTTGACACCAGGTCCTTTCAGAAAGAGGATGGGGATCACAGCTAGCCATGGCTGGACACCAAGTTGTTGATTTGACCCTAACCCAAATCTACCGACCCATGACCTACATAATCTGAAAGGTTCGAAACTGTCCGCATTTATGGTCAACCCTGCCACAGCACTGACCGAACTATTGTGGGCGGACGGAGAAAATGACCCGTATTGAAATCACGGCAAAGAAGTGACCTCTTCTAGTCAGATCGTGAAGACGTGACCTGATGTGGCCAGGCTACCCCAACGTGGACCAGGGTATCTGGACAGGTGGTGGGACCATGGCCATTGTGTTGGTAAAGATCCCCTCTTGACCACATGCTGTCACCAATCTCACCAAAGACGGTGTCAATACAGCCTTCGTCTGAAATGTTTTATTCCACGAATGGGCGCTTTTTAAAATATATTTTATTGATCTTGTTCCTGTCAACAACTACTTAGATCAAGTACAAACTGATATCGAACAAAAGGCGAAGTTCGACCAGACTCACACTTGGACGAAAATTGATGAAAATGCACAATACAAAGAAATTGTGGATGCTTAAATAGTAGATGGTCCCACCACCCACCCAGCCCCCTTTTGTTTGTGTGTCCAATGCTAATTTGAATATTATTTATTGGTGGTCAGTTTAATATTCGATTTTAAAATATATAGCTATAACATAAGTGGTAGCAAACAATGGAATGGCCATTTAATAATACAGGGAAGACAAACATTATAATACGGTAATTGTGTGACGTTCAACGGATTCACTACAAGCTGTCTGTAGCGTGACGCTGACATTTAGTTTAATGCTGAAGTTTGTATTCATCAGAGATTTGATATACACAAACAGCTACATACTACATGATATCATCATCCACTGTAATTGTTGTAGTGGCTGACATATGCAGAACGCCAAGAAGCGTAATGCTTAAGGGCAGATTACGATCCTAAAGCCATTGATCTGCTCTTAACCAAAAACTCGAATTCCTTATTCCATCACATTATACACTAAAGCTGCAACAGCTTCCACCTACCATAGGTCGAACTAGAGTGAAATAATGTTATCAACTTGATGTAAACAGTGTAATGATAGCCTGGTTTTGCTATTAAAAAATGGACGACGTAATCTGATCAGGACAACAATTACGTCGAACAGCAGGTGAGCCCTAATGTGGGGATGTCAATCTCAGTGCAGGTATATCTTGAGCGAGGCCGTGTGCAGAGGATTACAAGACAAAGGCGACCGGGTTAGGAAAACCTGGGCAGTCCAGGTAGGAGGCGATAATCGAATTCCAACAGTCCACGGGGTACCGGGAGTTGTCTCACCGCGAGACACTGATGGATGGCCAGTGTCGGCCAGGTCAAGCCCGGAGATTCAAGCTGTTAATGAGTACCATCTCAACCATACGCACGCACATATACACAGCACGCACATAACCACTGACACTGACAGTCTCCCGTTGTTTCAGCGAAGTTACGGAATCAGTTTGCAAAGCAATGTACGCATATATGACGTTGTAGTCTATATGACCTGCTAACTGAATGCTAGATTATTATACATGCTAAATTGATGGACTGTTGAGAAGATGCAAGTGAATGAACCAATTGAAAACTATTTGAAAACGACAAGATAGTGGAATTTGAACATTGAAAGTTCATTGAAAAGTAACTCTCGTCCATACCTTTATAAAGCTAACGCCATGGGCGGCACTAACTTTAGCTTCGTCATTGTTGTGAAGTACTATATAGTCTAATAGGCATACCCAAAAATATCTAGTTATATAATTAAGGAAATGAAAGAGGGGGGGGGGGATAAAAAGTCAAGGAAAAACCACCAGTCCTAAACTTTGCTGTCTGTCTAACCCCCCCCCCCCCCCCCCCCCCCCCCCCCCCCCCCCCCCCCCCCCCAATACCCAAAAATATCTAGTTATATAATTAAGGAAATGAAAGAGGGGGGGGGGATAAAAAGTCAAGGAAAAACCACCAGTCCTAAACTTTGCTGTCTGTCTAACCCCCCCCCCCCCCCCCCCCCCCCCCCCCCCCCCCCCCCTCCCCCCCCCCCCCCCCCCCCCCCCGCCCTTCCTCATTTTTTCACAGACGCAAATTATCCCTTTCCTTCCATGTAAGTTCGAGTCAAGCTTTTATTATATCACGATTGAACAATGAAAATGTCCGTATATTTTATTCATTAATTTTTATATCGTTGATACTCCACTGTATACGTAATTGTCAATATGAAAGTCCATTTATATGTTCGTTGTGCCTTTTAACCTTGTCTTGCTTTGATTCGTTTGTTTGGGAGTACAAAGAGCATGTTGTGTGCACGCATTTTATGTGTCCCATGTCAGCTATGATACGTCATGTCATTATTTATGTCATATGTCAGCATTGATACTTCATGGCATTGTCTGCACACTTTAAATACAAATCTATTGAGGAGAGGGGAATGGCCAATTTGTGATCCCGCCAGTAATATTATCTATATCCATTAAACATAATTTCGCTACTGATATCACTTAGTACTGGCTGTGCGTTTGAGGGTAAAACTGTAAAAACCTTGCCGCGAGTTTGAGAACAGCTGGGACACTTGTGAGAAAGCCGTTAATATAATTACAACAACCGTAGCATAATAATGACTTTCTTGCTGGGTCCCCCACCCAGGCCCATCTGTCTTGAACGACTAGTTATACAGTTGGTCACGCAATGTGTCATTGGGTTACCAAACGGCCGTGCACAATGCAGTCGCTACAGCATGGGGCTCAACTGCTAGTGTTTATCAACGTCTTTGAACTATAATCAATAATCTTTTGTGCCCGCGCGACAGTTAACTTTGATTTTTTTTTAAAAATCTATTCAATACTTATCAAACATTCCTTTTTTTAAGCAAAATTATGAAAAACGAGTTGGTAACTAACTGTCCATTAAAAATAAGCAGTGTTTAGTACTGCTATTAGAAATTAAAAGGAATGATGCGAGCCATAGATAGAGAGATAGAGAGGGGGCGAGAGGGGAAGGGGAGAGGAGAGGGAGGGGTGAGAGAAATACGGGGAGAGAGAGAGAGAGAGAAAGAGAGAGAGAGAGAGAAAGAGAGAGAGAGAGAGAAAGAGAGACAGATAAAAGGGAAGAGATGGGAGCGCATGAGATAAACAGCATTGTTATAGCAGGATCCCATCTTTCCTTCAACCCATACACGAGCAACGCCATATACGAACAAAGCCATACACCAACAAGGCCATACACGGACAAGGCCATATACGAACAAGACAATACACTTTTTTTTCAAAGACTTCCTGCTAAAATGCATAATATCATATATATCCTCGACCGTATCCGGAAATTTGTTTAAAATAAATTTCGCCAACAGAAAATTGATAGATGGAAGTTTGGTCGAACGGAAAGTTGATCGAATTTTTTTTTTTAGTTCACACGATCAAATTTTGCGTCAAATTTCTTTTTGAACGCATTATTGTGTTTTACTATATCGTATGGTGCGTTCGACCAAACACCCGTCGATCAATTTTCCGTCGACGAAATTTGTTTCAAACAAATATCCGGTAACCATCGACATCGACGACCTCACAGACAAAATGTTGAATTTGTCCTGTGCTGGGTTGATGCCAATTCTGTGAGTAGAAATGAAAAAAAAAGGAGACATTGTACCGATCACCCTCTATAGCTTTATAGGTTACTATTAGTAACATCAATGTGGAAATATTGAAATGTACTAGAAATTAACGAGCATTTATGTTATGATCATATTGGCATTTCTCAGACGATGAGTGTCAAACTAACCAACTGCTACCGTTACTTCAAGAAATATAAAACGAGAATTTCACCGGAACGGCTAGGAATATGGCACCGAGCTAACTATGTCAAGATTGCAATGAGACGTATCGATCCTCGGACTGCTGGCACCAGTATCGATTTTTCATGTGCGCGGAACAAGAGATAGAACAACCCAAAGGAATGATTACTGAGAAGGCAAGAGTGACATAAAACGTAATTGGACTGCCACGATTATATCCAAGTAATGCATCACCTTGTCTCTGTACCGGACGTTGACCAACACAATGTAACGTAGTGACCGATACTATGTACTAATTTGACCAATACCATGTCATGTGTTGAACAATACCATGTAATGTATTTATCAACATCTAGTCTGTTTACTAATACAATGTACCCTGTTGCCCAATACCATGTCATATGTTGACCAATACCATGTAATGTGTTGACCAATACCATGTTGACCAATACCATGTAATGTGTTGACCAATACCATGTATCATGTTGACCAATACGATATACTGTGTTGACCAATACCACGTATTATATTGACCTTTGCAATGCACTTTGTTGAAGAATACTACGTAATTTGTTGATGTGTTGTAATGTGTTGACCAATATGTATATTGTTGTCTGGAAACGTTCGTAAAGAATCGACAAGACTGCGTCCACATACAGTACAGCAAATGTCTGTTGTATTCCCATAAGGAAAATAAAATGTGGAGAATCCTAGCCCCCAAGGTTTAACAAGACACGCTGACGGGCACATATTTCAGGCTTGCGGTGAGCGTGACGTGAGCGTCCACAGGAGCAGCTTCTGTAACATTCAAAGGGCTTCTCCCCTCACACACTTCTTTGATGACCGACATCCAGATCTCACCATGCGGTCTCAGGTCTGCTGATAACGCTAAAGTAGTGAAGAAAGGAGCCGAACCTCAGCCTTTTAACACAGTTTCCTAAACTTTTTCTATACACCCCAACCCCTAGGAATGATCCGACTGGTCTTGTACCCTCTGCGAATTGTTTTATTTAATCTCGGTGTCACTGAAAAGTAGCAGCGCATTTTACAATTGGAAAAATAATGCAAACTTCTTGATTGTTTAATGAAACAGTGAACTTAAAAAAATAAACTTGTGACAAATTACACAAAGAAATATGTTAATGAAGACTTTTAAAAAAAAAAAAGGCTACAGTCTCCTCAGTTCTTATAGTCATTTGAGAGCACTGTAGGGTTGGAAATGCTGGCTAATATGGATTTTTGAACTGATACATGAGCAGGCCGAAGAAATTCAAAGAAATATTCACAACTGCTAAACATGTATAGAATATATATATATATATATATATATATATATATATATATATATATATATATATCTATATACGGGAAGCCCCTTCCCCCACCGATGAGAGGAAACATAAGCCCAGGAAGTGACCCCCTTCCAATGTATCAGCTCAATGTCCACAATGAAAAAAACCCATGTACATTCCTTAAGGGGGTCTGTCCATGAGCCAACGAGCGAGACACAAAACGTGCTACATATTCAATTCTCTATATCCTCCCCCCGTTTCAAGGATTCCATATTTGTATTTTCCACTGTCTCGTTTATTCTAACTGAGCATAGAATGAACGCACTGCCAAAATCCCTTCAAGCCGCCGGCCACTAATCTCCACCCGGCCCTGGACAATACATCACGACTAAGACGATGGACCATTTAATGAACGTTTCACAGAAACAAACGCCCGACAAAATGACTATGCAAATCTTCAAGTGACCATCCTACCCACCCCTCGCCGATCCTACGTTTCTCCTTCCGTTTTTCTCCTACACATCTAATTAACATGGCCAGCACCGACAAGGTCCAGCGTCTTTGATAGCCCCCATCCCCCTTTAAGCTAAATAATTAGTCCGCCTCTGAACCAGGAGCGGTGATTAGTACTCCAGTAAAATAAACCCCATCTGGCCACAGTTCGGGGCCCACAGGAACTAAAACCTCCAGACACAGTTCAGAGATCGCATACCCTTGTCCGTTCGGGGCTCACCAAGTGTCCGGTGACAAAAGAGGGGCCCACTACCCCCTGCCTGAAACCAAACACATTGGTGTGAGTACTAATGGTCAGCTCAGCGTTATCGCTAACGTTCTGTTGGCTGGTCTAGTGTTGAGCGAGTGCTATGGAGTGCGCGATCGATTGCAGCGCCCCCCCCCCCCCAAAAAAAAAAAAAAATAAAAAAAAACACCCACAAAAAAAAAAAAAAAAAAAAACAAAAAATAAAAAATTGAGCGAGTGCTATGGAGTGCGCGATCGATTGCAGCGCCCCCCCCCCAAAAAAAAAAAAATTTAAAAAAATCACCCGACTTAAGAAATAATCAAAGAAGTCGAAATTTAAAAGATCGCTTTACATTTGATAACTCAATTACAAAACACATAACACAGAAAAGGGGGGGAAAGACTTAATCCAACAAATATAACTATCACTTGGAAAGCATTGTGGCACCTCCCTTATGAAACAATCAATTATCTTCCAAAACAAAGGACATTCCCCTTGTTTACTTCTCTAAAGCTGTACAGAAAATATTGAAAGTGACACGCTATTCTTTGAAAGTGGCACACGATTCATTGAACGTGACACATGATTTACGTTAGAACAGTTAGATGGCCAAGAAAGTATGAATCTTTCAGCAACCTGAACCACGCCATTTTATATATACAGTCCTAATGGAGACATGTTAGAGACACACAAGCACTCACTGACATGTAACACATATGCAACTCCTACCCCCTCCCCCAACCCCTCAAAAAAAAAAAAAATCCTGTCCCTACCCAATGATATTGCTCTAACTTTTTATCACTACTTCTAACACAAGTAGTTCCATTTTGTTGTTCTTTCTTTCTAATGAAATCAGTCTACATTTGAAGAAGGCGTTTACTATAAGACCCCAACAGTTTCGTTCAGTTCAACTTTGTCATCAAACTCTTGGCATACACTACGCGCCATGTTCACCCTTTAAACTAGTAGCCCATAATCGAAATCTTCAGACTGCAACGACTACTACATCTGTGTACCCTACTACAATTATCGTCCATTCTAAGGAGTGAAATTATCTTGTGGGGTGTACAGGCTGGTGAGCCTGGATGTGAAGGGGAGGGTGGGACCGAGCCGTGTCGACTCACTCTCTACTCAGTATGAAGATCCCACCGCTGTCATCAACACAAGGGCGCCATAAAACACCTCCCATAATATCCCGCACAAACCATAGAATATTTTGTTCCCTCGGTCTCTAGCCTTTGATTTGGCAGAGGATGGGGTTTGTTATGCCATAGCAAAGATGAAATGGCAATTTATTCAGAGTGTAATGGGATTCAGCGCAAACTACGTCACAAGACACGTGCACTGTCAAACTGTACACTTGGAGTGGACAAAGACGAGACAAAAACTGGGGGGGAGGGGGGGGTCGTTGAATATAAAGTGACTGACGAGATTGTCAAGTAAGGTCCGATAACTTAGGTGCAAGGAAGACACCCAAAAAGACACCGAAGTAGTGTGAGATTAAGTATATACATATTGATTGAAAGATGATCTTGACATATGTACCAACAAAAATAGTGTCAAAAGGATACCATAATCATACTGAAATAATCACATAATTATAAACGAGCTGCTCACTGTTAGGTGCTCACTTCCGATTGTTACATTAAGTTAGGTGGTCATTTCCGATTGTTACATTAAGTTAGGTGGTCACTTTCGATTGTTACATTAAGTTAGGTGACCACTTCCGATTGTTACATTAAGTTAGGTGGTCATTTCCGATTGTTACATTAAGTTAGGTGGTCACTTCCGATTGTTACATTAAGTTAGGTGACCACTTCCGATTGTTACATTAAGTTAGGTGGTCACTTCCGATTGTTACATTAAGTTAGGTGACCACTTACGATTGTTACATTAAGTTAGGTGACCACTTCCGACTGTTACATTAAGTTAGGTGACCACTTCTAATTGTTACATTAAGTTAGGTGGTCACTTTCGATTGTTACATTAAGTTAGGTGACCACTTCCGATTGTTACATTAAGTTAGGTGACCACTTCAGATTGTTACATTAAGTTAGGTGGTCACTTTCGATTGTTACATTAAGTTAGGTGACCACTTCCGATTGTTACATTAAGTTAGGTGGTCACTTTCGATTGTTACATTAAGTTAGGTGACCACTTCCGATTGTTACATTAAGTTAGGTGACAACTTCCGATTGTTACATTAAGTTAGGTGACCACTTCCGATTGTTACATTAAGTTAGGTGACCACTTCCGATTGTTACATTAAGTTAGGTGACCACTTCCGATTGTTACATTAAGTTAGGTGGTCACTTTCGATTGTTACATTAAGTTAGGTGGTCACTTTCGATTGTTACATTAAGTTAGGTGACCACTTCCGATTGTTACATTAAGTTAGGTGACCACTTCCGATTGTTACATTAAGTTAGGTGACCACTTCCGATTGTTACATTAAGTTAGGTGACCACTTCCGATTGTTACATTAAGTTAGGTGGTCACTTTCGATTGTTACATTAAGTTAGGTGGTCACTTTCGATTGTTACATTAAGTTAGGTGACCACTTCCGATTGTTACATTAAGTTAGGTGACCACTTCCGATTGTTACATTAAGTTAGGTGACCACTTCCGATTGTTACATTAAGTTAGGTGACCACTTCCGATTGTTACATTAAGTTAGGTGGTCATTTCCGATTGTTACATTAAGTTAGGTGGTCACTTCCGATTGTTACATTAAGTTAGGCGGTCATTTCCGATTGTTACATTAAGTTAGGCGGTCATTTCCGATTGTTACATTAAGTTAGGTGGTCATTTCCGATTGTTACATTAAGTTAGGTGGTCACTTCCGATTGTTACATTAAGTTAGGTGGTCATTTCCGATTGTTACATTAAGTTAGGTGGTCACTTCCGATTGTTACATTAAGTTAGGCGGTCATTTCCGATTGTTACATTAAGTTAGGTGGTCACTTCCGATTGTTACATTAAGTTAGGTGGTCACTTCCGATTGTTACATTAAGTTAGGTGGTCACTTCCGATTGTAATCGTATTAAGTAACTGGGTAACAAAATTGTTCCATAATGGGCCGTGAGCCCATCCTATAGAGCAGCTCCCAAAACTTCACATTCATCAGTTTGCTATAGAAAGAACATAACTATTTCTTTGATAATAATACCACGGACACTAACTTAAGCCACACCCGGCATTCTGTCAAACACAGCTTACAAATATACATTTGGTGTATACTTTACACACAGCGTACAACTAGTGTGTATATTTGGTGTATAACAACACAGCCGCCACACTCTTTGTTAATAGGTAACGTACAACCACCACACACTTGGTGTATAGGCAACACACAACCACCACAAACTTGGTGTATAGGCAACACACAACCACCATTAACTTGGTGTATAGGCAACACACAACCACCACACAACCACCACACACTTGGTGTATAGGCAGCACACAGCCATCACACACTTGGTGGTGTATAGGCTACACACAGCCACCACACACTTGGTGTATAGGAAACACACAGCCACCACACACTTGGTGTATAGGCAACACACAGCCACCACACACTTGGTGTATAGGCAACACACAGCCACCACACACTTGGTGTATAGGCAACACACAGCCACCACACACTTGGTGTATAGGCAACACACAACATACTAATATGTCAACGTGTCGTGGTAAGTCGTCCTTAAATTAAAAGCCCCATACGCACTATGATAAAATCAACTAGGGAGTCCCTGGTCCAGGGCCACCAATGGTCAATAAAAATAGACCCAGAGAACACCCCTCAGGTAGCGATGCATTGTTGAATGAAATATTTTTGAAGGGATTTTTTTATATGCTATTTTAAATGTTGACATTATCAAATAGTTTGTTTAAAAAAATCATTAAATATGAAATGTAAAAAGCCAAACTCTCTCAAACACACAGCGCAGTACGGTAAAGTTGTAATAATAATAATAATAATAAAAAGAGTCGTTATAGGTCGCACCTGTCGCCATTAAAATTGAGCGCACGCACTCCTAAAAGTGGCGAGTATCACAGGAAGGAGGTCACCCTATACAATTTATGGTTGGATTTGAAAGTGTAACCCCGCTGTCCTTGACTTTAGATCTTTTACGACCAAGTGACAGCATTGCGAAAATGTCACTTTTTGTAGCGGGGTTAATTGTATGTCATACGACACCAGCGGTTCAAATGTCAACATTAATGAAGTAAGCTGTGAAGGTAGTGAACGTCTGGCTTCTTCTCTATTACTGAATCTTCTATTATTAGTGAATCTTCTAGAAGGCATAGATTTGCCGAAATGTCAGCTGAAGGTGGAGTAGGACTGCAGTCACGGTCCGTTCTCTAGAGGACACGTTTGATAGTCTGGACCCCCGAAGCTCCTGGACATATTTATAAGGCTTTATGCTGTCGCAGTGGCGCATCATTATTTATTTTAGTGCTCATCATTTTCCCTGCGTGCTACTTCTTTGATCTTATTTGTTCATTCAGAGCGTCATTTGTGCGCGGTGCGATACTTAACTGTGGAACTGATAGTACAATATATGAAATTTAGATACTTCTTTATTACAAGGGTAAATATACGTTAAAATTAACAACAGATTTATTTCACACAAAAGGAAAAACAAAAACAATGGAATTCCTGCTTATAAATGAGCTACTCGAAATGTGTGTGATATGAAAGGTCCCCCTCATTTTGGGGGGACCGATGTCTGACCTATTGGTGAGGCTATAGTATATATCCTGTGAAACAAAGGTTGGATGAGTTGGCGCCCACTAGCACCGGGGCTACGTCGGGGCGGTTCACACTTAAGGACATTTAAAAGGCTAATCAGATGCCCTAATAATTACAACACTTGAAAACCCTTCCATTAATCACTATTAACCTTCACTTTCTCGGTCTTCTCCTTTCACCGCCCGCCGTGTGAGCAGCGCGCACCTCCGCCCATGATTAGCCCATTATCTTACTCAACAGCCAATCGAATTCCCACATCTAATCACCGGAACACCGCCAATTCAAACCAACAATGGCTCATCTATTCAAATATTCAAACATTTGCTTAGTCATACCTCGGCCATTCACCGCGGAGACACGATGCTTCATTCAAAGGTTGACGAGCCGCACCGTATTGATATCACCTCGGCGGCCTTTTATGGCAGGGAGCATTTGGCTTTTTCCCGGTGACTTTCTCCCTATCCCCACTTTCGTGTTAGGGGCCCCTGGAATCGTCATTTCTACATCTTTCTTTCATCGAGCCAAGGACGACGAGTCGCAGGTCAACATTGTTTGATTAATTGCTGAACATTCCCTCGACAACTTCCCATTTTTTAAAGGACTTTATACTAACAGATGAGCTTCGGGGCGAACAACCGGCCTCCTTGATGAGTTTTGTCACGTTGACCAACACAAAACATAGTCGAGGAGCCGATCTTGAAATTGTACCCGATCGGGAGATTATAGGGATGAAGCGATGAATCTCAAAGTGTGACCTTGTAATGAGACCAATAGTGGAGATGCTTTGAATGTTTAAAAAGAAATAGAAAAAAAACCAAACCTAAAGAAACATAACTAAAGAAAGCTAACGTTCGGTTGAAAGCAACCAATGAAGAAAAGTTACTCTTGCTTATTCATGCGCGTAGAGAAAAAAAAAAGTTTGTCAAATGAAAAGAGGCCACACGGGGTCCGTAAGAGGGAATTATCCCCCCCCCCCCCCCCCCCCCCCCCCCCCCGTGAACCCCTAGACTTTTGGGGTGGGGGGGGGGGGAGAGGGGGCGAGGAGGGGCAACAAATCCGGAGCGGAAGGTGTCCGTCACGAGAATGTGTTGCCCATGAAATGGCCCCTCTAATTCGTTATAAACAATCTATGAGCGAGCTTTGGTCAAAACAACAGAGCAAACAATAAAAAAAACTAATAATAGGGCAAATTGCGCTTTCAATAGAGTTAACTGCTGGTTTCATGTGAGTGAAGGCTGTTAAGTAATAATAAGAAAAAAACAGAATGGGACCGAATCCTGTGTTAGGATTACCCAAGTGACTTCTTGCTCTTTCTGTGCAATGACTGATGGGTGTGTGGGGGAACGATCAAATTGTATTGTTAACAACAAATGCTGTGCTTCCACCCTGCCTCAGCCCACCCCCTTCCAAAAAAAAAAAGGGGGGGGGGCGGGGGATAACTTTCTTAAGAGGGGTGAGTGAAAGGAAAACAGGGGGAAGGGGTGAGGCGACAAATGGCTCAAGAGCCGCTCAGAACGTCAAAAGACGCCCTAAACACATGACAACTTCTTGCTCTTTCTGGGAAATGACTGATGGGTGTGTGGGGGAACGATCAAATTGTATTGTTAACAACAAATGCTGTGCTTCCACCCTGCCTCAGCCCACCCCCTTCAAAAAAAAAAAAGGGGGGGGGGCGGGGGATAACTTTCTTAAGAGTGGTGAGTGAAAGGAAAACAGGGGGTAGGGGTGAGGCGACAAATGGCTCAAGAGCCGCTCAGAACGTCAAAAGACGTCCTAAACACATGACAACTCTCCAAGGGGGGAAAAAAAAGCTAAGACTTTAAGGCTCGCGGAGAGGTACACGATATCTCCACATTCATCAAGATAACTTATCACTGGACACTGAGATCTCCACACGTACCCACATGTATAAGAAAATCCCCCTGAAATAATGTCTGTTATTAAGACATTAAGATTAATACCAAGTGGTTTCATAGCTAGACGATATTACCAACTCAACAATTTCTTTTTATTTATATATTTTTTTAAATTTTACCGCAATGAAAATATTTAGTAACCTATTTTTACAACTTTATGAGAGAGAAAAGCATCTCCTATAATATTAGCCATTAGCCTTGTGAAATAGAGAAAGAACTTTATTTGGCCGATGCCACAATGATGATCTAAGATTGTAAATATATAATGCCTTATGTAGGAAATATCATACGATAGATTATTTTCATTGCTACAATAATCCAACTGATCTTTCGTAGTTGTTATTTGATTTCCTTAGTATTTGTTAATCGGACATTCGGCTCCCATCCCCCAACCCCGTGTCAAACCTTGAGAAACAATTCAAGATACACGATTGTACAGCTAGGCAGATTTCTTTGAGTTGACAAGATAGCCAAATACAAGATTAAACAGAGCGTGGCGACCAGCACAGGCAAAGCTAGCCACTATCAACGCCTCAGGTGCAGCCGAGTCCGGTAGTGAAGATCAACAAATCCTAGCGTGAAGTGACCAACTTGAAATATTCAAACGTTTGATGTCCGTGGCCTCCACTCGATCCGGTCATCTTGGAGGGAAAGAGAACTATCGCCTTCAGTAAACACCAGCTGCATGGTCAAATCAACACTCACTTCAACAACCGAACTGTGCATTCTTTCTTTATCTTTAGAGCCGCTAACTTTGAAGCATTAGTAAATTGACATTTAACATATTATAGAAGACGTATTCAATTCTAAATACATATATTTTTAAATGCTAATAATAAAGAAATCGACGGGTAATATACAATCATTTCTTACAACTTTTAAACCTTCTTGAACAAATTTTACGTTTGTATTAGTACCTATGACTAGAGCATATTTTATCTGAAGAATTCATTAAATAATTGATGTCAAGGACTAAATATTATAGTTAGTTAAGTTATTGTTAGTTTGTGTCCATCTTCACATTGATAAGTCATTACCGCGAAGCGATTGATTCATTTATGATTCTGACATCATTCTTGCCTTATAGTCTAACGAGTCTCTGGCATTCACTTGATTAAACGCTTCTATTATGTTATTTTTTGTTTGGAGCAGATGGTAATTTCTTAGGCCCAAGAACGTCTCATCCATGCTGATCTATTTGAAATTATAAGACAATTTATAGACAATATTTTGAAAATAAATATCTATTTATGATTTTTTAAAAATGTTTATATTAAAAAAAAAAAAAAAAGCATTTTTGACGTTAAAAAATTACTCCCCCCCCATTATGTTATTTTTTGTTTGGAGCAGATGGTAATTTCTTAGGCCCAAGAACGTCTCATCCATGCTGATCTATTTGAATTTATAAGACAATTTATAGACAATATTTTGAAAATAAATATCTATTTATGATTTTTTAAAAATGTTTATATTAAAAAAAAAAAAAAGCATTTTTGACGTTAAAAAATTACTCCCCCCCCCCCTCGTTAAATTGTCGCCCCCCTCCCCTTATTTTATTGTACTTTTTGGACGCCCCCCAAACGTAATAGTAATAATTAAGAAATGTCTCTAAAAAAAAGTATGATGTCATCGCCCTACCCATGTCAAACCCTGGGAGTTTTCCCCAAAGATAATACCCCAGCCTGGCATCATCTAACATGCACGTTTAGCAAATAATATTTGGAAGACCAACTTCAAAACGGTTGAGTAAACATTATAAAGAAAACAGCCTGATACATTTCATGCCTATCTCTAGAATTCCAAACGAGGGAGAAAAAAAAAAGGTAAATGAAGGAAAGCCAACGAGGGAAGTAGAAAGTTGTAGTAGGTATCTCCCCTTTCCCCTGGGTCCTATCAGCCAACCCGGTGCATGTATACAGCTGCCCGCACCTCGCAGAGCACAATGGCGCCCTTGTGTTCCGACCGATTCATCCTTCATCAACAGGATGTCGCCTTGTCAAAACAACGATATGAAATTGTCTACCTTGACGTGACCCCGAATATACAGGTATTTCCCCTGACCAAGGGGTTCTCAAATTCACAGCTAATTTATGACCCTGTCAAAAGCTGTGCACATTATAAAGGGTGTAAAAATAATGTAATCTTATAAATCAACCTCATGATAATGTATACAGTCTACTGAGAAAAAAATAATAGACCGTACACCATTTTGCATAGGTTCCTTTCTGTATACCATCGTCACTTGGCCTTCGTTATATTTGTAATATAACCATTGCATGTTCATTGGTATTCTAATTAACAAAAGCTTTTCTGCTCTTAAACATTCTGCTGCCTCGTCCATGGTTTCTTACACATGGTGATATTCAAATGAAATATAAAATAAAAAGACAGTCTAATTTAAAAAAAAGAAAAATCCATTGAAATGGGAGAGACTTTTACAACTGTATATCAAGCGGATCCAGTTCCACGACATGAGAGCACCGGTCAAGGTAATAATACAAAGCCATTATTGTTTTAAGCAAGAGACATCGTGTGAACAATTTGGGAATCTATTTATATTTTCCCATTTTAGAATGCTATCAGAACTAATTCAAGTCAGTGGATTAATTAATCCATTTAATCTAGGCGGTGTTTTTAAATTGTTGCATCGTGTTGTAAACTACAACAACATGAAACATGATTTGATCAGGCCCACTGAAAAGTGAACAATTTAAAATCAATGAATGGTGCCCAACAAACAATGCAGGCCTGGGTTAATTTATACAAAGGGAAGCAACCTACAATATACCGTCCCGGTTTCATGCCCCCATGTCATTTCCGACGCGTTCATTCGGAGCTCTTCCAACAGAGGAGCATTTGTTCTCAGGACGCGGCGTCTTTTAATTACAATAAACTAGCACATCCACCGGGTCCCAGGGGCCGACCATGAACCACTTTTAAGCCGTCGATACATTCAAGTCTATTCCAGTGTCTGGCCAAGATCTCGTTACATTGCGTGAATATGGATGGACGAAGGGAACAGGAAGATGTGGTTTTTGTTATTTTATTTGTTTGTTGAAAATACAATATGCCGTCACCAATGTCAAGAGATTCGATCGCGTATAACAGTATTGTACAACTAAAAGAGAGAGACCTTGACCTTGGGTGAGGGTAGATCTATAAGTTGGTGGTGGGGGAGTGATATAGAAAGAAAGTGGCTTAATTAGAGTGTGAGAGAGAGAGAAAGAGAGAGAGAGAGCTGCGGAGAGGTGATAGAAAGAACCAAAATATAAAAAAATAAATAGAAGAACTGAAAGAGAAGTTGAAAGCATCATGTCCAAATTTTTCAACCTTGATCTTCCGCGATCAAGTGGGACAAACTGAAAGGAGTCGAACAGAAAAAGTGGTTTTCTAGAGTTTTTGAAAAAGGGGTTGGGGGGGGGTAAAAGAGACGGTGGGGGTGAAAAGAGACGGTGGGGGTGGGGGGTGAGAATTGATTTCAAGGTTCCTTAAAAATACGCTGGAGTGGGGTGTGGACAGACAAAGAAATCGATTAAGGAGGAGCATGAGTCAAGATAGAAACTTGGATGCGTTTACAGTTTAGGTCATTTTGGCTATAATGCGAGGTTAGGTCATAGTGGCTATAATGCGAGGTTAGGTCATTGTGGGTATAATAAGAGGTTAGGTCATTGTGGGTATAATAAGAGGTTAGGTCATAGTGGCTATAATAAGAGGTTAGGTCATTTTGGCTATAATGCGAGGTTAGGTCAATTTGGGTATAATAAGAGGTTAGGTCATTGTGGGTATAATAAGAGGTTAGGTCATTGTGGCTATAATAAGAGGTTAGGTCATAGTGGCTATAATAAAAGGTTAGGTCATTGTGGGTATAATAAGAGGTTAGGTCATTGTGGGTATAATAAGAGGTTAGGTCATTGTGGGTATAAGAGGTTAGGTCATTGTGGGTATAATAAGAGGTGAGGTCATTGTGGGTATAATAAGAGGTTAGGTCATTGTGGGTATAATAAGAGGTTAGGTCATAGTGGCTATAATAAGAGGTTAGGTCATTGTGGGTATAATAAGAGGTTATGTCATCGTGGGTATAATAAGAGGTTAGGTCATAGTGGCTATAATAAGAGGTTAGGTCATTGTGGGTATAATAAGAGGTTAGGTCATTGTGGGTATTATGCGAGGTTAGGTCATAGTGGCTGTAATAAGAGGTTAGGTCATTGTGGGTATAATAAGAGGATTAGGTCATAATGGGTACAATAAGAGGATTAGGTCATAATGGGTATAATAAGAGGATTAGGTCATAATGGGTATAATGCGAGGTTAGGTCATAGTGGGTATCATAATAAGAAGTTATGTCACCGACATAGAGGGTATTAACAAGATTTGGTTTGTAGATATGTTTATAGAGTCTGTTTGTTTCAATAACTGTAAAAAAAGATAAACATAACTCGTATTGTTGGTGTCATAACTTATAAGTAACTTTAGAAAATCCAAGCAATAAAATATGTATGCAAGTGAACGCTATTAAGCCCAATCAAGTAAGTTAAAAGATGAGATCAACATAGTATATAATGCATAAATCAAACAGTGGCTTCAGATGTCATCAAATGTTATGGTAATTAACAAAGCACTACAGGAACAAAAACCATGAAACAAAGCTCTCCATTGATGTTTGGCTTCTTCTTTAATTGGTGAATAGGTTCAGTGGGTTGGAACTGATATCATAAATAAGTATTTATAGCTAAAGGTAAAGACAAAACTTGGTACACAATCTCTTTGTTATTCAACTTAAA
Organism: Lymnaea stagnalis; assembly: GCA_964033795.1. Classification (NCBI taxonomy): domain Eukaryota; kingdom Metazoa; phylum Mollusca; class Gastropoda; family Lymnaeidae; genus Lymnaea; species Lymnaea stagnalis. Next base: position 374,455 of record CAXITT010000277.1, read on the forward strand.
TATTAGTATGGGAAGGGCTCCACCTAATGAAGCTTACCGTTCTCTGGGGTCCTAAAGTTAGAATAAACTAAAAACAGCTTTAGCCCTGTTGATTTTTAGTCAATTTTGATGTGTAGTGTTTTCAAAATTTGATTGGTTGTTTATCCAAACTCTTATGGGGTTTTGACAGAGACATTTAATATCAGTTTTAACCTAAGCAGCTCTAAAAGCTTGTGGATGCTTAATTGGACAAAACTGGTTACATGAGCCATTTAGAGTGTTGTTTTAATATGATGGTAAAACATGATTAGTACATAAGCCATTTGTTCATCTCTATGTCAACGTAAAAACAATGTATTTCTAATCATACAAAAGATTTCAAATATAAATAACATAATTGAAAAATTAAATAAAGCAGTGTCATAAATGTTTCATGTCATTAGTAACTATTCAGCCAACCCAAAAGATAAAGCTATATCATAATTGTTTCATGTCATTGGTAACTATTCAGCCAAACCAAAAATAAAGCTGTATCATAATTGTTTCATATCATTGGTAACAACTCAGCCAACCCAAAATAAAGCTGAATCATAATTTTTTCATATCATTGGTAACTACTCAGCCAACCCAAAATAAAGCTGTATCATAAATGTTTCATGTCATTGGTAACTACTCAACCAACCCAAAATAAAGCTGTATCATAATTGTTTCATATCATTGGTAACTACTCAGCCAACCCAAAATAAAGCTGTATCATAAATGTTTCATGTCATTGGTAACTACTCAACCAACCCAAAATAAAGCTGTATCATAATTGTTTCATGTCATTGGTAACTATTCAGCAAAACCAAAATTGCATTCAACTGTTGTACACTGGCAATGACACACAGATGTAGAGATAGGCTCAAATTATATTCATTGAACAATAAAGCATATTCATCAACTATACAAAAATGTTTTTTTTTAAAAATATATATATAATATATATCAAATGTAAATGTATATATTTCAAACTTGGTACAATATCAAAGGAAAATACATTTGACAACTAAAAAAGATTTTCCTAAAAATGTTTTCTTTCCTAAGTCCACAACAGTAATAAAATACCAAGATTGATTGAGCGATTGTGGTATTATCTTTCCTTGTTAGCCAGGTCCATGTCAGAACTGAGGGGGGTTGTTAAGAGAGTGAGTGAGTGAGAGAGAGAGAGGGAGCAAGCGAGCACCCAATGACAGATCAATGGTAACCAGTTCAAGAATACCTTATTCCAAGGATGTGCTGGCCAACAACCAATCCCAGACCTTGGCATTCTGGGTACCCTTCCTTATACAGAAAACCCACCAAGTCTTGGGGCTCTGTCAACATCCCGCAGTGTAAACACACTGCCAATGGTAACCGTGGCAACCAGTCTTGGGATGAGGCACCAGAGCAAGCCTGGCTCTTAGTTGACCTGAATATCCCCCTCCTTGCCTTGTCCTCTCTGCAACTTGCCTGGAAGCTCCCAGGTCTGGCACCGAGGCCCAAACGAGGTGGGTTCCACGTGCCAGCCGATCGATGAGAATCCGCTCCGGTGTTTGATTGGCTGATTTGAGTGAGGTGTGCTGCTAACCCATGCAGGCCGATCAATACCTCTGCGTACCGGTGTATAATTTGTCCCATTGCGCATGTCCAGTATACTTGTAGTCTGGAACCTGGTTCTAGAACAAATTTGGACTGAACATTTTTCAAGCAAATTACTGTTATAAGTAAAATTAAAATAGACATCAAATTATTTTAAAAAATTACACCATAAAACAGTCTGACAAAAGTTAACTATTGTAGGACTTAAGATGTCAAATTTTCTATTTTTATGGACCAAAATTTTATTTTTTTAAGTAATAAAAAAAATAATAAAAATAATAATGATTATAAACAATAACATCCCCAAAGAATGCAACTTTGGATCACTCTATATATATGAATCATCTGACACAAATGAACATTTTAAAAAAATAAACCTACTAAAAAATGTCGTGAAATGTCAGTCATCAAAACTGCATATAAAAATAAAAATCAGTATACAACCGGCCAATGATGATACACACAAAAATAAAAAGCACCCCCCCACTCCAAAATTAAAAAAAAAGAAAACATAAACAAATCAAATCTACAATGAATTGCTTAATTTTTAGGAGAAATGGCCCAAAATAGCCCAGAAGACAGTTTGAATGAAGAGTGAATCATCCTCCATGTATCCCACCCCCTTGACCGACCCACAAGTTTTCCCTCCCTCCCTCCCATGCAGTGTCCACGAAGCATTCAATATTATGGCTAATGGCGGCAACTATGGAGTATCAGCTACTCCATGATCTTGCACCCATTCCAATTTCTGTTGCCATGGAGATGTCGACTTTTAAGGTGTTACTTTAAAAAAAAAAAAAGGAAAACAAGAAGAAGCTGTGGGAGGCAAGAGTTGCTGGCCTTAATGTGGAGGCAAGAGTTGCTGGCCTTAATGGGACGCCGGCGTTAGATGCCCAGACAAACATTACATTTTTCTTTTTCATTTTGTAATGTTACTTCAGTGTGTGTACCCCCCCCCCCCCTTTTTCCCCTTGGCCCTTTAAAAAAGAACTGGAGAAATTTGCTCTTAAAAAAAGGGAAGAGGCTAAATGAATATTATCATCAAGGACAGAAGATACTGCTGCAACTATTAAATGTTTTGTATGACAAACAATATGAGTAGAATATATAGTTAGTTCAATTTTCATTCATTTGGATTTGAGGAAATCCTCCTCCAACGCGTCACGTGTCCATTTTCTGTCTGCTACTGCTCCTATTAAGGCACGCCGCTTGGCCAAGAGTTAAGCAACAGAGCACTTTCAAACATTTCAACAGAGCACTTTCAAACATTTCAACAGAGCACTTTCAAACATTTCAACAGAGCACTTTCAAACATTTCAACAGAGCACTTTCAAACATTTCAACAGAGCACTTTCAAACATTTCAACAGAGCACTTTCAAACATTTCAACAGAGCACTTTCAAACATTTCAACAGAGCACTTTCAAACATTTTAGTCCACAAATAGTGTTAAGTCAATTAAAGACTTTAAGATGGGTAGTCTTTCCATTGACACAGCAACATTGGTCATGGCCTGGATAGAAAGGAGAGCGCAAACAACGGCGATAGAGACGGATTAAAACGCTAAGCCTTACAAGCAAAGAAAGAGGTTGGGAACATGCAATCAAAATACAAATCCTAAGAGATAGCAAAACTGAAGGCACAGACTGGCCAGCAAAAACGGTCAACTCGAAGCGTTCTGGTTAAGATCTGTTCTCTTCATTCTATGGAATGTTTCAACATGTTGTTTGACTCAAAGCGTTAACTGTATGCGGCTTTATTTACATTTGATGTACTAATAAGGAATACATAAAAATTATAAAAACAAATTTCCATTGTTTGGACCATTAAAGAATTGTGTAAAAGTTTAACATGTTTTTAAGCAGCCTGTATCATTCCAGGACAGTGGGGAGCACGTCTTGATCAGCACTCGTCTACACAATTGGGATGCATGCACTTTATAGAACTTTAAGCCCTCACTAACTCAGTATTATATCCTCCAGTCATTATTCCAACGTAGGTAGGCTGACACCAAGGTTGATGATGCAGTACCATCGCGACAACCTGTAGGATGACACCAAGGTTGGCGATGTAGTTCCGTGACAACCCATAGGCTGACACCAAGGTTGATGATGTATGGTTTTATCACCAGCCATGTTGATCAATGCATAGTTTAGATACGAGTGGAGAGTTCAGTTTATGCCAACTCAGATGCAATGGGATGGAGGTGGCTGGTGTAATAACGAGATAAGTCAAAGCCCAGAATCTTAGCAATTACCGTAAGATAAGCAGAGAGTGATGAGTAACTACATCAACATGATCTGTAAGACAAGACAGTTTAGTGACATTAAATTAAGGGTCCTCAACTTACAGGATAAGACTTCAATCAATTACATATAATGAAAACATACAAATGACATACTTGTCATAAATCTTTAAAAATGTTTGGATGTGTATATTGTGAAGTCACACTAATCATCTGTATGTACCGCACCTGAGGCATAGTCATAATACTCATCACGATATAACGTACCTGGAGCACAATTACTAATTCTCATCTGAACATGGGTACAGTCAAAATCCCCACCCGCCAAAAGTCCTCCAAACGAATGCCCACAAACAAATGCCCACAAGACAAAAATGCCTCTGGTCAGACATGCACCGTAACTACCCGATATACTGGAGTTGGTTGCACTAATGCTGATGTTATAAGATACGACATTCTACATTGAACATGTAATGACACAATGAAAATGATTAAGTTGCAGTTCCATAATGTGCGTCGCTCCCCTTCCCTCCACAGACACACGCCCTGGCGCCTGTTACCCACTCCCTCCCCCCCCCAACCCACGAGGAAAACAACACCAACAACTCTAAAAAGACGTCCGTCCACCAATCAGCAAGTCCACGTCATTAAGCCAACAAAGGACATTCACTTCCTTCAACTGTTTATTTTCACCAAGACGACTCTCGATGGTATCGCCCGTCGCCCGCACCTTGTACAAAGTTTCCAAACTTTCAGGGGCCGCCATCATAACAAACACTGGGAGAACGTTACTTAGGTGAGAACATCAAACGCTGGGCTCTCTACGTCTCATCAGCTACTGGAGCAATTCATTGCCTTTCATAAGACATTTGACAACTTGTCCAAATATGCCCCCCCCCCCAAACCTCGCCATAGGCTCGATTCCTGTGCTGACACAATACCGGAGCAGGGCCTCTTAATCTGAGGGTCGAAGGGGGGATCTCTAGGCTGCCAGTCAACAGATGTTTAGTAAGGGTGCATGTAGTTATGGAACAGTGTACTATATTTATTCTCTTATATTTATTCTCTTATATCTCCTATCTCTTATCTCCTATCTCCTATCTCTTGAATATGCACTCTTTCGGAGATAGTTTCATGGCTTTGCGCCAACCACTCAGGAGACCCCTGAGACATATAAAAGGGGACCCCTGCACTGGGGTTAAAACAATGCAAGGGCCTGGCATTTCGTTAGATTGCTATCACGTGTCCTTATCACTGGCAATGTTTCCTCGTAAATTTAAGAGATTGCAACTGTGTGTGTTTGTGTGTGTGTGTGTGTATATAAGAGGGAGGGGGGGGGATACAAAACGAAAACATCATTTGGTAAACGTCCGAGATTGGTAGAATGTATTAAACACAAGTTAAAGGTTACGATTTTGGTGGATGTTGGACTGGAAGGGGAATATCAACATTCCCGATTCTATTTGTGTATCGGCTTAGATGAAGTTAAGAGGATATAATGCGTTTATATATATATATGTGTGTATATATATATATATATATATATATATATTATATATATATATATATATATATATAATATATATATATATAAATAAACACAAATTCGACAGAATATTTTTACAGCACAGCGCATGCTATAATAGAAGCAAATATCTCATTGCAATGTATTATGGGCTCCTCCTGTTGGTTTATTATTCAAACTTTTAAAGCCCACATACATTAGCTTTTATTTGAACACATTTTTGTGTAACCGGTGATCTCAATATGGTAACATATGCCTAAGCAACGAAAAGTTTCTATACCTTTTTAAAGCTTTGAAGGGAACAAGGAAAAGCTATTAAATCGTGAAACCAAATAAATGGTATCCATAATCGGCGATGGAACTAGAATGGTGTGCACCAGCGCCCTTACCATTCGGTCTCTCAAGCTTTTTCTGAATACATGAACAGTCAAATTCTGAGAGGATGCAAAACAGCATTCTGTTATAATCGTATACCCCAGACTAACTAAGAATCCGCCACAGTGCACATTCCAAATTCCTAGTACGGCCGCGTATATTGTTTATTAAAAAGTACGGGCTATCATGAATACCATACTCTCAGAGTCGGAGCCACCGATTCCACCGTTTAAGCTCCTGCCATAACAAACGAATCGGAAGATGCTCAAAGATATCGCGGTTAGTGGCTACGCGAGTACAAAGACGTGATATTGTAATGGCCACCATGGTTTTGTCATTATGAACATAACTTATCGTAGTCCACGTTGTTCTTCTCTTCCCCACGGACTACTTTATCTACAAAGAAATCTACACCCATGGGCGGGGGGGGGGGGCCGGGGGGCGCACGGAAGCAGAAGGGGGGGGGGGACGAAACAGGGTGGATAGAAGGGGGCAGGTGTGTGCGGTGTCTCGTTCACCCCTTCCTTCCATCCAATCAGCTTTCTTTTTTGATATTTGGAATGTAAAGAAGGAGGATGCAGATGAGATGAACATCTTGGACCTTAGAACATTATTGTGTACTTTGTAAATATGTAACGTATCCAGACCCCATAGAGAGAGTGTCTCATTGTTTCGGAGGTGGAAACGTGTCAAGTAAAGAGTACAAGTTAATAAAATACCATCGTGTATAATCTCGAGTTTCTCGCCAATAATGGCACAGTGCATGGATCGTGGCATGAAAGCTTTGAACTCAGGATTTTTGCACATTGCAACTCGGTCTAATAAGGCCGTTAAGTGGGTTTGTTTGTTACAATGAATATAAGATGTGGTGTAACATAATGGCAGAGCTACAAACTAGAATGTCTATTGTTCAAAAACACCAAGATAAATACAACAACGCCATAAAGATGAAAGCTATTCCTCCAATAGTTACAGTGACAGTATTCAAAAGTGAAAGGTCTTCCTCCAATAGTTAGAGCAACAGTATTCAAAAGTGAAAGATCTTCCTTCAATAAGTACAGTGACAGTATTCAAAAGTGAAAGGTCTTCCTCCAATAGTTACAGCAACAGTATTCAAAAGTGAAAGATCTTCCTCCAATAGTTACAGCGACAGTATTCAAAAGTGAAAGATCTTCCTCCAATAGTTACAGCGACAGTATTCAAAAGTGAAAGATCTTCCTCCAATAGTTACAGCTACAGTATTCAAAAGTGAAAGATCTTCCTCCAATAGTTACAGCGACAGTATTCAAAAGTGAAAGGTCTTCCTCCAATAGTTACAGCGACAGTATTCAAAAGTGAAAGATCTTCCTCCAATAGTTACAGCTACAGTATTCAAAAGTGAAAGATCTTCCTCCAATAGTTAGAGCTACAGTATTCAAAAGTGAAAGATCTTCCTCCAATAGTTTCAGCAACAGTATTCAAAAGTGAAAGATCTTCCTCCAATAGTTACAGCTACAGTATTCAAAAGTGAAAGATCTTCCTCCAATAGTTTCAGGAACAGTATTCAAAAGTGAAATGTCTTCCTCCAATAGTTACAGGGACACTATTCAAAAGTGAAAGATCTTCCTCCAATAGTTACAGCGACAGTATTCAAAAGTGAAAGATCTTCCTCCAATAGTTACAGCGACAGTATTCAAAAGTGAAAGATCTTCCTCCAATAGTTACAGCTACAGTATTCAAAAGTGAAAGATCTTCCTCCAATAGTTACAGCGACAGTATTCAAAAGTGAAAGATCTTCCTCCAATAGTTACAGCTACAGTATTCAAAAGTGAAAGATCTTCCTCCAATAGTTACAGCGACAGTATTCAAAAGTGAAAGGTCTTCCTCCAATAGTTACAGCGACAGTATTCAAAAGTGAAAGATCTTCCTCCAATAGTTACAGCTACAGTATTCAAAAGTGAAAGATCTTCCTCCAATAGTTACAGCTACAGTATTCAAAAGTGAAAGATCTTCCTCCAATAGTTTCAGGAACAGTATTCAAAAGTGAAATGTCTTCCTCCAATAGTTACAGGGACACTATTCAAAAGTGAAAGATCTTCCTCCAATAGTTTCAGCAACAGTATTCAAAAGTGAAAGATCTTCCTCCAATAGTTTCAGGAACAGTATTCAAAAGTGAAAGATCTTCCTCCAATAGTTACAGCGACAGTATTCAAAAGTGAAAGATCTTCCTCCAATAGTTACAGCTACAGTATTCAAAAGTGAAAGATCTTCCTCCAATAGTTTCAGCAACAGTATTCAAAAGTGAAAGATCTTCCTCCAATAGTTACAGTGACAGTTTTCAAAAGTGAAAGATCTTCCTCCAATAGTTTCAGGAACAGTATTCAAAAGTGAAATGTCTTCCTCCAATAGTTACAGGGACACTATTCAAAAGTGAAAGATCTTCCTCCAATAGTTTCAGCAACAGTATTCAAAAGTGAAAGATCTTCCTCCAATAGTTTCAGGAACAGTATTCAAAAGTGAAAGATCTTCCTCCAATAGTTACAGCGACAGTATTCAAAAGTGAAAGATCTTCCTCCAATAGTTACAGCTACAGTATTCAAAAGTGAAAGATCTTCCTCCAATAGTTTCAGCAACAGTATTCAAAAGTGAAAGATCTTCCTCCAATAGTTACAGTGACAGTTTTCAAAAGTGAAAGATCTTCCTCCAATAGTTAAGTGATAGTATTCAAAAGTGAAATATCTTCCTTCAATAAGTGCAGCGACAGTATTCAAAAGTGAAAGGTCTTCCTCCAATAGTTAAGTGACAGTATTCAAAAGTGAAAGATCTTCCTCCAATAGTTACAGCTACAGTATTCAAAAGTGAAAGATCTTCCTCCAATAGTTTCAGCAACAGTATTCAAAAGTGAAAGATCTTCCTCCAATAGTTAAGTGATAGTATTCAAAAGTGAAAGATCTTCCTTCAATAAGTACAGCGACAGTATTCAAAAGTGAAAGGTCTTCCTCCAATGATTAAGTGACAGTATTCAAAAGTGAAAGGTCTTCCTCCAATAGTTACATCGACAGTATAAACAAAATCCAATAAAACACAGATGAGCAACGCTTCAATGTAGACTCAGCTTTTTCAACCTTTTTTTTTTCTTCATGAAACCATAAGCTCTTCAGATGAAGGCAACGGACCCTTTTAATTAAAAAAAAAATCTGTATAATAAAATAACAAAGGAAATGCAATTCACTGACCCATTTAATCCTTTTCTCTGATCCACTAAATCCTTTTCACTCTGACCCACTTAATCCTTTCACTGACCCATTAAATCCTTTCACTGATCCATTAAATCCTTTTCACTGACCCATTAAATCCTTTCACTGACCCATTAAATAATTTAACTGACCCATTAAATCGTTTCTCTGACCCCTTAAATCCTTTCACTGACCCATTTAATCCTTTAAATGACCCATTAAATCATTTATCTGACCCATTAAATCATTTAACTGACCCATTAAATCCTTTAACTGACCCATTAAATCCTTTCACTGACCCATTTAATCCTTTTCACGGAATTGTAACAGTCCAAATACAAACAAGACTAAAGTTAGAACGTCTAATGTTTGTTAGACCTTAGAAAGTTTCACAGACACTTGACAATTAGACTACTTTATAATGTTTTACAGACATTTGATTTAGACTTAAAGTTCATTTTAATACATTGGTTTAAAAAAAATGAAAGACACGAATCTGACTTCATTGCAATCATCAGTAGAGCTCCAACAACAAAATAGGAAACTTTTAACGCATTTCGTTACTTATCACTCATTTTGTATATTTCCCGTCTTAATGACATCTTTTAAGAACAGCGGTTTGTTATGTTTAACTGTGTCCGCCTAGTTTTTTTTTTAAAATAGTAGTACACAATAGCCGTCCCATCTGTGTGTACACCCATGACATGGACGAATCATGAATGAGACGACCAGAAACAGCCAACACGTGCATGAGATGCAAACATTCCAGTCTATGTTCTCTGATTCCCGACGCCCATCCAACAGGTGAGTGAATGAATCACAGCCAGTCTCCCCCACCCCTTACAATCAGCAGCATCAGATTTAATATTTTTCTCTGACCTATCTCACGACACGCAGGCATCGCGATACTATCATATCAGAGCCTATGTTTACCTGTGCTATCATTCATCCGTCCGTACCTTCGATATACCTTGATAAATCAGGTATGTGCGTCATACTGAAAAGGTGAGATAATATTTTTTGGGTGCCCTTTAAAAGAAAGAGAGTATATAGTTCTAAGCTAGAAGTTCTCTTTTAAAACACTGCAGGGGAAATTCTGTAATGGTCCAGTGTGAGTGGCATTATGCTGGAGCTACTGTGAGTAAAATTAAACGCAAGCATGAAGTCATCAAGTCGCGGGTGCAATGGAGGCACCAAAAGTCGTTCTATAGGGAGAGGTTTTGTCTGTACGAATAGGTTCATCCAATCCATTCAGAAATAGTCACATGCCAGATAATCCACCATTTCCATATCTAATGTTGTGTGCTGTTACCGAAAATTAGTACGAATCCAACTTTCATTCGGCCAAAATTCCTTCCTACAATTAGTTTCCTACAAATTTCCGGATACGTTGTGTGCATATATTATGGTCAATTGAGGAGCTGTCTCAGCATGTTACATTTCGAATACCTCAATATTGCGTCCTATTTGAGGAATTTAGCAGTCTACGGACATAACAGTTGTAAACCATACATAAAATAAATGATCATCATTCAAGTTTTACAAATTAATTAAGATTTAAAAGAATAATTGAGACGCATTGGACTTCATGTATTCCTTGCGGGCAACTAAACACTTGAGTTGGGTGCACGTATGATGGCAACTAAACACTAGAGTATGGTGCACGTATGATGGCAACTAAACACTTGAGTTGGGTGCACGTATGATGGCAACTAAACACTTGAGTTGGGTGGACGTATGATGGCAACTAAACACTTGAGTTGGGTGCACGTATGATGGCAACTAAACACTTGAGTTGGGTGCACGTATGATGGCAACTAAACACTTGAGTATGGTGCACGTATGATGGCAACTAAACACTTGAGTTGGGTGCACGTATGATGGCAACTAAACACTTGAGTATGGTGCACGTATGATGGCAACTAAACACTTGAGTTGGGTGCACGTATGATGGCAACCAAACACTAGAGTATGGTGCACGTATGATGCAAAACGAAACCCAGCATCGGAAACGTTTATCATGCTACAAAGATTCTGTACAATCCATCCACTGTACAATCCATCCACTGTACATTCCATCAACTGTACAATCCATCCAAAGTTTGAAACGACAAAATTTAATTTACTTTCAAAATGGACAAAGCAGAGAAAGTTAGAAACTGACGATAGCCATCTCAACACCCACACGACGACTTGCGGGTTCAAAACATGACACCAAATTTGAGTCGGGTTTGCGTTTGTCTCTCAACCTGGCTGTCTCCACTTATCTGAATGCACCCAAGACACCCGGTCCTCCAAGGTCGACTGTCAAATCTTCTCTATACACTCACCTCCAAAATCTTGAGAACTTAGATTTCAGGATGTTGAGAAAGTATATACATAGCTTATAATAATAAACATTTCTCAAGTTGGGGAGATGGAGACGCTGAACCGAGTTTAATAATAGCCCGCGGCGACCGAAATTGTGAACCTATGTGCCGTGAACTTGGCAGAATTGTGCTTCTCGGTGCATCTATTTGATACTTGCATGTAGTCAATGTGTAGATGACTTATAATCTGTAACAGCCATGGGGGTCGTTCTTATCTTTAAAATATTGCTTTGTTGAGGAGTTCACATAAATAAATTAGTGAAGGATCTAAGGTAGTGGCCAAAGTAGGTGAGTCTACCTTGTAGTGGTCTATGTAGAGGAGTCTACCTTGTAGTGGTCAATGTAGGTGAGTCTACAGTGTAGTTGTTTATTTAGGTGAGTCTACCATGTAGAAGTCCTTGTATATAGGTGAGTCTACGTGTGGTGGTCAATGTAAGTGACTATAGGGTGTAGTGGTCAATTTAGGTGAATTTACCATGTAGATGTCAATGTAGTTGAGTCTAATGTAGTAATCAATGTAGGCGAATCTAATAATGTCAATGTAGGTGAATCTACCATGTAGTGTCAATGGATGGGAGTATAATGTGGTAATCAACGAGGGTGATTACACCATGTAGTGGAGTCTAATGTAGTGATGAATGAAGGGGAGTCTAACGTGCAATGGTCGTTATAGGGGAGTTTATCATGTAGAGGTCAATGTAGGTTAGTCTACCATGAGGTCAATGCAGGGAAGTCTAATATAGAGATCAATGTATTTGGGGGGGGGNAGAGTCCATCATGTAGAGGTCAATGTAGGTTACTCCAGCATGAGGTCAATGTAGGGAAGTCTAATATAGTGATCAATGTATGGGGGGGGGGGGCTACCATGCAATGGTCATTGTTTGGGAGTCTATATACCATGTAGGGATCAATGTAGGTGAGTCTACCACGAAGTGATCAATGTAGGTGAGTCTACCACGAAGTGATCAATGTAGGTGAGTCTACCACGAAGTGATCAATGTAGGTTAGTCTACCACGAAGTGATCAATGTAGGTGAGTCTACCACGAAGTGATCAATGTAGGTGAGTCTACCGTGTATATGTAGATCGATTGATGGGAGTCTAATGTATTGGTCAATTTAGGAGTGTCTAAAAGTTATAGGTCAATGTAGGGGAGTCTAACATTTGGTGGTCTATATGGGCTAAAAATTCGAGATATGTTTAAATGTGATCTATGTTTAAAACAAAGGTGCATGAGATGAGTCATAGAGAGCTTGTAATACTGTTTTCTTAAGAGATTTTTAAAATCCCCTGTCGAATTAAAGGCAACAAGCGTGTGAATTATTATTTGTTTAATGTTCTTATAATTGTTATGAATAATGTGTAACTGAATGTAATGGTTCATAATTAGACAGTTTATAAAATTTAAATCAAGCCTGCAGAGTTTATTAGAGAACAATTTTCACGACACTTAACTGGTTTTTAATACTCAAAACTGAAGTTGTTATTTGCTTGTTGATAAACATACACTTAACTAACGTCACATAAAGTAGCGCCTTCGACCATATCTGACATGTTAAAATTGAGTGGACAGTGTTAACGACTCCACCAATCCACCAAACCAGACCACAATCCCCCATGGTTTCAGCAAGTACTTAAAAAAAAACAAAAAAAAACTGTCGCAAATGAGTGGGCGGTGTCGAGCGGATCTTTATTCACTGCGGGAGTGTGGGCCAAGTTAAATCAAATCAAGTTCTTGCCAGATTGTCTTACAAGCTGACAATAAATAACCTCGGAATGAGACTTTTTTTAAAAAACACAACCAACTGAAAATGTGTAGGAACAGACGAAGTGATTCTTCCAATTTTGTTTAGAGAGAGAGAGCCATAAAATGTGAGGGGGGCGCGGGTAAGTTGAGAAATGAAGCTTGCGTCGTGTGAACGGAATGATGGATCAACAACTTCCTCTTGTAGCAGGCTTACATTTCAGTGGTTCTCAGCTCTCGTTACAAACTATCAATTACATCGAGATGTGTGACTTAATTTTATCCACGGGGGTCAAAGTACTAACAGAGAAATCGTGGATTCTGACTGAGAATACGGGAAGCAAAGCCATGAACTATAATTCCTAATAAAACTTCATATATTAAAAAAAATCAAGCTTCCTTATAAACGCATGAAAATCCTTATTGAAACTTGTATGTGTAGCTATATTACATATTAAGGAAACACATTTCTGGTGATTAAAAAATGGGGGTGGAGGTGGAGGACGCTAAATCCATTAATTTGCGTCTATTTATTTATGTTCTCTTCTAAAATAGGTCAAAAGCAAAAGTAGAAGCCATCACTTCTATCGCCTCTAACTTGTTCTTGGTCCCTTGTGTAGGGTTGCCCGACACGCGCCTCGGTGTTAATGCCATGGGAACCCCCCCCCCCCAAACCCCCAAGGACCGGGGAGTATGGGACCATTGAAAACAGTGTCAGTCANATTTATTTATGGTCTCTTCTAAAATAGGTCAAAAGCAAAAGTAGAAGCCCTCACTTCTATCGCCTCTAACTTGTTCTTGGTCCCTTGTGTAGGGTTGCCCGACACGCGCCTCGGTGTTAATGCCATGGGAACCCCCCCCCCCAAACCCCCAAGGACCGGGGAGTATGGGACCATTGAAAACAGTGTCAGTCAGCGAGACAATGAACTAACGAAAAAAAAGTCAGGGACAAAAGAAATGAAGACAGCGATAATACACAAGGAGGAGAGTTTAACGTGTCGGTGGATCAGGTTTCGAACCCAGAACCCTGCGGCACGAGCCCCTAAATCCACAACAACGGAAATTGGGGCCAAAAGGAACAACCTCGACACGACGAATGAGGATATGCAAGCCATGTGATCAATTCTTGGCGGCACATCCAAACTATTGGCTCTTACTGTGGTCACGTCAAGTCAAAAAACAAGTCAAAGAAAGCTTTTTTTTTTTGTTAAAACATTTTAAGACTTATATACGCGGAAAGGTTAACAATCTTAACATGAAACATACTCAAAATTTTAGGGGTTCAAGCAAAAAAAGCTGGAAGAGCAACTGATGAAATCCTCAATGCACTATATGACAACTGATAGGCGTAAATGAACAGTAGATACAGATGTGTAGGAACAAAACTAGATACAACAAAAGGATGATCTTTTGAAGACGGATATAAACGCACTAAAAAGTAGAACATAATTTTCTAAGCATTTCTTAAAATTCATTACGCCAAAGAAAGTCTGTGCAGAAGGGTGGTAAGGCATTCTGGAGCCAAAGAAAGTCTGTGCAGATGGGTGGTAAGGCATTCTGGAGCCAAAGAAAGTCTGTGCAGATGGGTGGTAAGGCATTCTGGAGCCAAAGAAAGTCTGTGCAGATGGGTGGTAAGGCATTCTGGAGCCAAAGAAAGTCTGTGCAGATGGGTGGTAAGGCATTCTGGAGCCAAAGAAAGTCTGTGCAGATGGGTGGTAAGGCATTCTGGAGCCAAAGAAAGTCTGTGCAGATGGGTGGTAAGGCATTCTGGAGCCAAAGAAAGTCTGTGCAGAAGGGTGGTAAGGCATTCTGGAGCCAAAGAAAGTCTGTGCAGATGGGTGGTAAGGCATTCTGGAGCCAAAGAAAGTCTGTGCAGAAGGGTGGTAAGGCATTCTGGAGCCAAAGAAAGTCTGTGCAGACGGTTGGTAAGGCATTCTGGAGCCAAAGAAAGTCTGTGCAGACGGTTGGTAAGGCATTCTGGAGCCAAAGGATTCCAATTAAAGGTAGAAGAAACTTAAATATGTTTTTTTTTTTGTTTTTTTTTAAAATATTTTCTACACAGACTTTCTCTCGACCCAGCGTACCGGAGCTGTCACTATGTGTCAGCAACTCCGATGCAACCACAACGAGGCAGACTGAATCAACCGAGCGAGACTGTCACGTCGGACAGCAACAAACTATGCTACAGTTACAAACCCCATGGATTTGGGGGTAGAAGGAAAGTCTTTAAGAAAAATAAACGATTTCCAAGTAAAATGGGATAAAACTACTGATAATAAATGAAAACGATAAAATTTCGTGTCTTGTGTGTACAGCTAACTGACAGAATACTAATGAACGAAGTATAGCATCTTTTCATAGTTCATGCTTCTTAAAACGTATTACCTGATTCCACCCCCACCCAACCCCCTTCTTTCTCCACACCACAAAACCGAAGAGACCAATGACTCAATGAGCGTCCCTCCAATTAAAACATTTAATTTTTTCCAACTCCACCCCGACGGTTTATTATTGCCACGAGCACTCAATACCATTAAGGCATCGGATTTGAATCTGACATTTATCACCATGACAAATAGGATGTGTACCCCTAACCATGGTGCTGCTGGGACGAAAGATCCCCTGCCCCAATGCTTCTGAACAGGAAGGGGGACACGCTCCCTCTCTCGACTACCGGGATGTTAGCTCTTTGCCACGTCACCACGGTAACCTTTACCCTCCTGACACTCACGACCGTACGCTTACGAGGTCAATGTGCGGGTTCGGAGGTCACATGCTACACCGACATGATTAGTGAATCACCTGCTTTATCCAGGCGCGCAATGTTATATTTCCATCTTGAAGAAGCCGTGTCATTTGAGGAATATCGTGTGGTCCTGGTCAATCCGGCGACATTGTTTTGCACACACTTGTCCTAATTATTACTGAACACACTTCAATAGCAAATGGGCATTATAGACCCTTCAAAAAATAAATTTCCTTCATACACACGAAAACCTTTCTTTTTTGGTTCTATATATATATTATATTAAAATTTAAAAAAAGGCCATCCCATTGTGATATTGTTTAAAGCAGCACTAGGATGGATGAAAACAATATTACCCTCTTTTTGTGTGTGGTTTTTTTTGGTGGTTTTTTTTGGAGGTGTGATTGGTATGAGCAACGTTTGGTTCAACTGCATACTTTGTACAGGAGTTTAATGACAGCACAATGATACGAATGTCATATAAGAGAGTCGTTTTAGGAACACTCTGGTTGAGCAGAACCTGTATTAATCACTTAGGGGAATAGTCATAACTCTTATATTATACAGTTCGAACATATTGTCGTCAAGCAATTTTTCCCTTCGAACAAATTTGTTTCATACAAATTTCCGGATACGTTTCGACTCGCCCTTGTAATGTAGACTAAAAATGAGGAACATCAAGTCAGCGACACTAGGGACTGAAACGTGTCTAGCTTTTTGTGTTGTTTTGTTAATGCTGACACCTTCCCTAATTTGTGCGGCGTACACACCACCCGTGTTGCTAGACAATACTAGTAATTAACACCAACCACCAGAGATGGACCGGACCAACAAAAGCGGTGAGTGATAAATGTTGGGTCGGCACGCCCCTGGCCCCAACAGGAGGTGTGCACGCGTTTTCAGCTTTACAACCGAGACGGTAATTTGGTAGGGCGTACAGCAGTAGCCCGAGATAGCACAATGTTAGCCAATTCGCATGGCCGGGTGGGGATGGCCCGGTTGGGGATCTGTAGGTTTCTTTAAAAAGAGATCGTCAAAAGTTAAAGACAATAATTGTTAGCGCGTGCCATTTTGTCTGCTGTGCGGCAGAGAGCTCCCGCGTCTGGTCTTGATCCTCGGTCGCACTGATAGTTTGTGTCATGCCGCGCGCGTCGACTGGCAGTCTGACACTAGATGAACACTACCCGGTTTAAATCCCAGCCCATGAGATGATATGTTGTCACATGAAACTTGGGGCGTCCACGCCACTGTCAACTCTTACTACTTTCACGTAACATTGATTTTTCTCAGACACGTGAATACACTCACTTCCAAAACAGTTAATGTATGAACTGGGATTAAAATGTGCAATATCTCGCCACGACAGACACATTCAGTTATTAATTAATATTTGAAGCATTGCACGGTTTGTCATGCGAGACTAGCCTTTCAACAAACTCTCAGTCCGTTAAGACTATGGAAAGTTAAAACATATTTAAGTCATGCAAGTGTCCAGGACCAGATTACAGGAATATGATGTATTAACCAATATATATATCATATATAATTGGGCTTAACCGGGGGGGGGGGGGGGGGTAAAAATTAAAATTTTTTTTTTTTACACCGGTTACAAAATCTTCGGTGGGTGCAAGTGTTACAAAAAAAGTTAACTCCTAATATTCTATAATACATACCAGCTTTAAACGATAGTCCTACACCATACCCATGGCTCTTTATCGATAAATATATAAATATAAATCACTTCCAAAAAAATGAACCTGAGTTCAACCGTCACGCATGACGCTTATTACGCCAGACAGTATTTCCCCCTCACTCAGTACGGTCCTATTAATAATATAATTTGTTGAGTAGGGGGTGGGCTGGTTGTGAAAAGGAAGCAAAATATATTTAAGAAAAATATTCTAAATTCGTCCCATGTTTTATAACGATAAGGGTTCAGGAACATTGGGTACATATCATAACATTTAAAAGCACATTGCAATCAAAACTTTCCGTGCCAATAAACAAGACCTTTTCCTTCACACTGCACGCATTTCAAAACGACAGAAGTTCATTAGGCGTCATCGCCATCAATCTAGGCAAGAGTGGGACAGGCACCCGTGTTCAGCAACCTACCACAATTAACGCCCTCGTGGCTCCAAATGGCGCGTAGAGCCCGGACTGCGCCCAGACAGCTTTCGTGCACACGGCCAGCCCATCTGTAATGGAACTTAACCATTTAGAAAGAAAAAAATTTTTTTCGAAGTGTCTAGAATATTATTTTATTTTTAAAGAGAAAAGTTCAAATGGTTCTGAGCGCAGTTTAAGGTTCAGATGACATTTCATAATTCCAGGTACTTGAGAGCATATCACTTTAGATGCGCATCACTGTAACCCATCACAAAAACTAAACTCTGCTTATCATCATGTGTAGCTGTCGGCTTCCGATTACTATAGTCCTCATGACTACGACTAAATCTTAAGTCTTTCTCTCGATAGCAAACTCAACTCCCAAGAAATATTTCACTAGCCACCAAACTTTTCCTAAATAAATAAATACTAATTATTAATAATTTAAAAAAAAAAAAAAATACAAATAAAAATACAAATACAAAAATACAAGAAACACAACAGGTGTACGTTAAAAATGTCCAAAACGGCACAAGTCACGTGTTTAGAGTCCATAGTGTGTCATTATGTGTAACATATTGCACAATTAGTTGATATAGAGATAAATGGTAGTCACTTTAGGCACCCAAGAATAAGGAAAGTTAAATATCAGTGGTTCTCAAGTTGGTATGTAGTAGAATAAAAGGAAGGCAAATAAAGGGAAGATAAGGGGATAGATGACCTCAAGATTTGAGGACAGTCGTCTTCACTAAGTAGCCCAGCAGCCTCAAATATTTTTACAAAATAAACTCTTTAAAAAATTGTAATCAAATATTCCGATTCAAGTTCAACTTAAAATGTCCCCTCGTAGAAATGATTATATACTCCAGTAATTAACATAAGCATCCAATCATATCGTATTCCACTCTCTCCAAAACAAATAGATTTCAAGCATCATCCTTGTTACGCACATACAAACTAATATTCTGATTATTATCAAAAAATTGTGTTTCAGTGCCTCTAAACGCTACATGATAATTCATGATAATTAAATGTCTGACTTAAATAATGCGTTAAAAATTAAAAGTTCAGCGTTGACAAAAGCACTCCCCCACACAACACAGACACAATTCGTTAGGAAAAGCACTCCCCCACACAACACAGACACAATTCGTTAGGAAAAGCACTCCCCCACACAACACAGACACAATTCGTTAGGAAAAGCACTCCCCCATACAACACGGACACAATTCGGTTAGGAAAACCACTATTTAAAGAAATTTGCCAATCCTTGTGAGTGTAATCTGGTGATAAATCATGATTTCTCAGCTTTCTATCAGGGAGCATGCAGTGGATCATCTTGAGGGCAGAAGCCCTGTCAAAGGCGCAAAGTGTAAAAAAAGGGGGAACGATACATGACACCTAAACAAAGATAATCCTTTACTTATAAACAGTGCAATGCGTCAGTGCGCCCATTGATTTGGAGTGGTTCTGAGAAAGACTTAATGCTTAGTTGTGGTTAGGAGAAAGTCTAGACTCTAAATGTTTAGTTGTGGTTAGGAGAAAGTCTAGATTCTAAATTTTTAGTTGTGGTTAGGAGAAAGACTCAATGTTTAGTTGTGGTCGTCAGAAAGACTCAATGTTTAGTTGTGGTCGGGAGCAAGACTCAATGTTTAGTTGTGGTCGTCAGAAAGACTCAATGTTTAGTTGTGGTTGGGAGCAAGACTCAATGTTTAGTTGTGGTCGTCAGAAAGACTCAATGTTTAGTTGTGGTTGGGAGCAAGACTCAATGTTTAGTTGTGGTCGTCAGAAAGACTCAATGTTTAGTTGTGGTTGGGAGCAAGACTCAATGTTTAGTTGTGGTTGGGAGCAAGACTCAATTTTTAGTTGTGGTCGGGAGAAAGACTCATGGTTTATTTGTGGTCGGGAGAAAGACTCATGCAGGGTTTAGTTGTGGTCGGGAGAAAGACTCAATGTTTAGTTGCGAGTTATAGTCTTAGATAGCCTTTGGTTAAAGTTCTGGTTTTACTAATGCCCTCGTCATTCGTAAACACATATGATGCTACACTGTTAATGAAACCTATCCCTATTATAATTGAATTGGAAATCCCTTTCAATTTATCTTTAAGAAAATCAGCCTTTCCAAAAATGTTAAACTTACTATTCGGGTATTTAAAACAAAAAAATCCATGGGACGTATTAATGATATACTATATTGTGATGACTAAACTTATTAATGATATACTATATTGTGATGACTAAACTTATTAATGATATACTGTATTGTGATGACTAAACTTATTAATGATATACTATATTGTGATGACTAAACTTATTAATGATATACTATATTGTGATGACTAAACTTATTAATGATATACTATATTGTGATGACTAAACTTATGAATGATATACTATATTTGTAACACACCTACTCTGACATGGCGTGGGAGCTTATTTCTTATGCTGTGGGTTATGTCAGTAGTATGGTTACTTATGTTATGTTGATATTTCAGGATGCCGACTAAGGCTTCTTCATTCTTCCACTTATAATCCGGGCACGCAAATAAGAATACTGAATCCTGGTTAAACTTACAGTACTTTATTGAACACACTTTATATTGATAATATTAATAAATAATCCTTGCATGAATGTAATTTCACATATATATCTATAGTATTCCATCATTAAGAAAGACACGTCCTCACACTACTGTCAACTCAGCTCAACTGTCTAATCACACAGCTCTCACGCTACTGACTCTACTGCTCTGCGCTCAGCTCTCTACTATATCAGTCAACTCATACTTTATTACCAGCAAAGCGTGCAAAACAACCGCTCTGACAAAAACATAATTTTACTCTCCAAAAACGTGGAGCTCACATTTGTATCTCAAAAATACATGGTCAACACAATTCACTGTTCACTCATGCTACCTCTCTGTTTTCATGTGAAAACATAGTCCGTTACAATATTGTGATGACTAAACTTATTAATGATATACTATATTGTGATGACTAAACTTATTAATGATATACTATATTGTGATGACTAAACTTATTAATGATATACTATATTGTGATGACTAAACTTATATGTTCTTGGAAAGTGTTGTTTTAAATTATAATTTTATTGTTACACCGCTCCCTAGATAACAAAGCGAAATATTACAAATATAAAATTAATATAAATTCTTATAACAAAGTTTGCTCACATTGTAGATGTTGATTGAAATTAATAAACCAGTATCGTGCTAAAAATAGCGCATGCATTGTTCCACCCACGCCGTTGTGTTTTTTTTAAATGGAGCCTGGTACCCTGAGAATGGAACATACTGACTTGAATCTTTCGCCGTTTACTTAAATCAAGGCCACGGACTAAAAAAAGGGTTGATTTTTGTATTGTATACTTTGATGCGTTCCTCTGTCAGCCCTCCCCTTCAAACTTTGTAAGGCACCTCATTTGTCGAGATGATATCAGTCAGGAGTCAGGAACGAGCCACCTAGTACTTCTCATCATAGTTGTAACATCGAGACGTCAGCAATCCTTGTAGCTGCATGGATGGATGACGAGCACATGATGTGTGGTGCCCCAATGACCAATAAACACATTGACTTACATAGACTATGCCATCAACTTCCCACTAGCGTTAAACAGGAAACAGACTAGCGGTTCGGGAGATAAATTATTCCTGGTATCAGCGCCCCTTGCCTCAGGTGCACACGGTTACAAGTTTTGGGTTGATAATTAAAAATCTACATTGCACTTGCGCCATAAACCATCATAAAGGTGAAGAAATGGGGCGCATTATTTGTAATTTAATGTCTCATAAATTTCAGGTAATTTGCACCTTGACTGGTCTCTGACGACAGCAGCCTTCACCTGTGATACGTGAGAATAGCTTTTCTGGGATGGAGAGTAAATCTGAGTTTCTCTAAATAAAATAACTGACTCAAATCTGTCATGGAAACATGTAAAACTATTTTAATACTAAAGGAAACATAAAATAAAGATATGTGCCCCCAAATATACACAACGTTATTGAAGTAACGCGTTTCTTTTCTATTTCTTAAAAGTACCCCCCCCCCCCTAATATACACAACGTTATTGAAGTAACGCGTTTCTTTTCTATTTCTTAAAAGTAC
>CAXITT010000277.1:396607-430663 GCA_964033795.1 Lymnaea stagnalis
CCCCCCCCAAAAAAAAAATAAAAAAATAGACACATGTTTTAAATCACACGACTTTAGTCTGGTGAGAACATAGATTCAGTATTAAGCCTCCAAACATTTAAAATTAAAACGGTACGTGTTAGAAAAATGCGATAAAAATACTTGGTTGAATTTATTAGCTGACTTATATTTATTCCAAAGAAATACCGGTATGTCATTGTGAGTTACATTTTTTTTTTAATGACAAGTAGCGTTAAAATAGCTACGCTAACAGCCCGGGTAGCTTAAAATAAATCAGGACACCTTTCAAATAATGCAGACCACTATCTAAGACCCCAATGCAGGGGAAGGGATTGCTAGGGGACGAGCAGTCTAGGTGGGTCAAGAGTTGAATTTGAAAGACGCGGCCTGGGCTTTGAAGCTCACGTTTACACAGGTTATCTCGGCTCCCCGATTAATTTCAGGTAGAAGTGGCGGAGATAAGTTCAGGTAAATGGGAGATAACGCCCGCAGACAGATGGGCCGCAGGGTCGGTCCGTAGGAGATAAGGAATGGAGCATTTCCTGTGAGCAGCCGACATCCCGCAGTCACGTCTGTTGTCTAGTGGAACTTCATTATTACTCCTGGTGAGCTTTCGCCAAGACAGGGTGAAAAGTCAGAACCGAAAGAGGAATATTACAAAAACTTCCTGCAGTGAGAAAATCGAGTCTGAACTTTGCAAGAGTAGATGAGATTAACTCAAGACCTTTTGTCTTTCTTCAAAATCATGCGCCTTTTCAATTTTATTTTTAACAACATTTATGAATCAAAAAGGTTTTTTTGTAGTCCATCGAAATTAATAAGTCTCATGACATCATGTATCTACACAGTACACGGTAAGGGGATTAGATCTCCCCACTCCTGTTCAATATAAGCTGGCACAACAAATAATTGTTCTTTTGTGAGCTCTTGACAAGTAATAATTTTACATACAATTTATAGGATCTAACAATTGGCATCAAGTTAATTTTTGCTATTCAGTTATAATGAAATTCGTCAGTAGATTATTTTGATATTTACACCCCCTTTCCAATTTCCTTAACGGAAAGCCGTCCCGTGTTTCACTGGCAGAGAGCAGTAAATGTCTTGGTTTATTTTCCAGCAGTGGAAAGTTTTAGAAAAAAAGGAGGATTCCGCCTACCTGTCCTTATCTCCTGTCCCACTTTACTGGGATGAATTGCCTGAAATAGACACTTTGAACAGGTAGCCTCTATGTTTCCCTTTAAGTAACGCCCATTTCTCCATAATTAAATACGAATATTCCAGCCAACACAAAAGGCACACTACGACCAAATGCCCAGGAACCCTACAAAGTCCAACCATTAGCTTTGTACCCAATATTTTCTTTAAAATATCATTGACTATTTTTTTTTACTAATATGGGAGCAGCTAGCTTCAAGCGAAACTGCTTATTTGGTGAAAAACTCGGAGTTTTTTCCGAAGATGACTCAAGTCAAGGCCTTAAGAAAAATATACACTATTAAATTATGTCTAAGTTTGCTATGAATGTGGGTTTGTCTACCCTTGCGGGTAAGCGCGTGTAAAACGTTTGTGCAGTTGAAGGTAATGTTCTTTTAAATTGATCTCTCCAACAAAATAAAGAAACATTGCATAACCATTGCATAGAGACGGTATGACAAAGACATTATAGTAAAGAATAGCGCAGAGACGGCATGACATGGACGTTATAACATAGAACAGCAGAGACAGAATGACATAGAGATAACATAGATCAGAATAGACAGAATGACATAGACATAACAGAACAGCATAGAGACAGAGTGACATAGACATTATAGCATAGAAAGGCATAACGACAGAAGGACAGACACTATAGCACAGAACAGCATAGAGACAGAATGAAATAGACACTATAACATAGAACAGCATAGAGACAGACATTATAACATAGAACTGCATAGAGACATCACCGTTCATCATGACATGGACATTATAGCATAGAACAGCATAGCGACATCATCATTCATCATGACATTATAGCTTAGAACAATCAGGGCATAACGTTGACATGCTACTGTTAGCACACATCTAAGACTTCCTTTAGGCGTAGCGACCAGGGTCAATTTAGTTTGCTTTACTCGGTTAAATCATTAAGCAATAACTCGAAATAAGTAGATTTTGATGCATGTCTAATCTCCCAAGGCTAACAGTGTGTTCTCCGCTTGATGTGTAGGTGAGTTCACGACTAAAAAACTATTCAGAACCGCTGCTACAAAGGTCAATATTTTGAAATGACTTTTTAGTCAACTCCATAGCCCTGGTTATGTTACCAACAATCACAAAATGCGGGGTGGTTATTGTGTAGAAACTAGGTTAAAGGAGAATGGAAGGGCAAGGTTGAACACAACACTGGGACTTGCATGAGTGGCGTTCATCTTTCCTCACACTCAACGTGCTCTTCTCAGTGTTACGGGGGGCCATTGAAAGAGATAGTTCAGAGAGATGGGGCAATGGGAGACATTTGGCAAGGTGGGCGGGGGGCACAACAAAGCCGACAAAAGGAAGTGCAAAAAGATGTAGAAATCTGACGATGACAATAGAGAAATAGCGATAAAAAAAAAAAGGAAATGTGTTTTTGTATAAGGGGGCAAGACCATCGGGTGGTTGGAACTATGCCTCTAGGGGTGGAAATTTCAACAGATGGGGTGTGGCACAGACTACACAAGCAATGTTAGCCAAGTGAGAGAAACTGAGAGGGGGAAAGTGAAGAAGTGCATTCTCTCTTTCAACAACTACAGCAATAAAAAAAAAATATATAAAAAAGTATACAGAAACTGAAGTGTCAGGTTAAATGTTTAATTATCGGACGGAGAAAAATAATGAGAAAAGAAATTCAATATTTAATGTAAGAATGAACAGATGAGAAGAAGAAAAAAAAAAGGGGGGGGGGGGGAAAAAAAGAAAAAAAATAAAAAAAAAAAAAAGACAAAAAAAAAAAAATTAAAAAAAAAAATATTAAAAAAAAAAAAAAGGGGGGGGGGGGGCAAATATGCAATAAATTTATAAGACAAATGAGGCCAGACAAATATAATTCCTGAATTACATCTTTAATAATATAAAAATAACTTACATTTTAAATGTAAATTCGTCATTCAATAGAAACCACGGAAGCACCTATAGAAATTATACAGTTCTAAAAAAAACATAAAAATAAAAAAAAACATGACTGCTTTCCCGACTTGAATGTGTTAGAGAAGTGGTTCTCCATATGAGAATTCCACAATTTAAAAAAAAAAGAACAAGAGAATAGTATTCAATTAATAACCTTATTTGAAGTTGCGACCACAAGCCTACATCGAAGGTCAGCTGTGCGCGCGCAACATCGAGGCTCTCGCATTGTTGCCACCTCGTACGCTAGTGTGCCCACTACATACGACAGTGTGAACACAAAATGGTTGACCGCCACTGTGCTAAAGCTTACTATGTTTTAAACTGGTTTATGTCCAAGTCAGTTTAGTGATCAATGGAAAAAAAAAGGGGGGGGGGTGTCAGTCGAAGCTCACGGCGGTGCATGTGAAGAAGACTGGTAGCGTATTTAATATTCTAAAGTGATCTTGACTCCTCACATGAGGACATACATTTATGGTCACTCATATTCAGCTGAAATCTGACTTTAAAAAAAAAAAATTATTTCTGTCTTTAAATAAAAATAAAGTTAAAAATAAAGTTTTGAGATTTTATCAACGGGAGAAAATATGTTGTCCCTTTGAAACTTATATAGTACTAATAACGCGGTACACTAAAACCCGAAGTACATCCTTTTGAAAGAAAATTAACTCATCTACATAGACCTGTTTCAGTCCTAGCCCATGTGCGGGGAAATAACGCGTAACCGTGCATTGGTGATTGCTGAATGAATATCTCAAACACTTGAACAGAAAAGGATCAAGGAATAAAGCATGTCTGCTTAGAAGAAAATGTTACATCAACAATATATGATAATGACGTCTGTAGAGTTTTATTTAATGTCACATCTTTTGAATACCGGTACCTAATATGTGTTGATGTGAGCTCTTTGGTGCCACATGATAGATCCCATTGGTCAGACAGCCATTTCACAATCACTATCTGGAAGATGAATTAATAGCTGATGCAAATCTGAAATGCCGGGAAATTCATTGGTAATGCAATTTATTCAAATGGTTCAATGGAAATTTTCATGAAATAAAAAGACATGAGCTAGCTGTGTGGGTAAAAAAAGGGAAAAGCCTTATCTTAAAAATCCAACTTGTTACGAGATCCGGACAACTGAACTGTTAAGACATCCGGACAACTGAACTGTTAAGACACCCGGACTACTGAACTGTTAAGACATCCGGACTACTTAACTGTTAAGACATCGGGACTACTGAACTAGTAAGACATCCGGATTACTGAACTGTCAAGACATCCGGACTACTGAACTTAGTAAGACACCCGGACTAGTGAACTGTTAAAACATCCGGACTACTGAACTGTTAAGACATCCGGACAACTGAACTGTTAAGACATCCGGATTACTGAACTGTTAAGACATCCGGACTACTGAACTGTTAAGACATCCGGATTACTGAACTGTTAAGACATCCGGACAAAACTGTTAAGACATCCGGACAAAACTGTTAAGACATCCGGACAACTGAACTGTTAAGACATCCGGACTACTGAACTGTTAAGACATCCGGACAACTGAACTGTTAAGACATCCAGACTAATGAAATGTTAAGACATCCAGATTACTGAACTGTTAAGACATCCGGACTACTGAACTGTTAAGACATCCGGACTATTGAGCTGTTAAGACATCCGGACTACTGAACTGTTAAGACATCCGTACTAAGACATCCGGACTACTGAACTGTTATGACATCCGGACTACTGAACTGTTAAGACATCCATATTACTGAACTGTTAAGACATCCGGACTACTGAACTGTTAAGTAATCCGCTGTGTATTATAGCATTCAATTTGCCAACATAAGTCAGGTGTAATGGTTACTGTCTATAATGTTTCTATAGCCCGGTTGCTAACGTAAACAAGTTAGTCATGATTTTTTTTTTTTTAAATACGTTTTCAAAAATGGGGACAGAAGCTGGGTGGAAAAAAAAAGAAAGATAAAGGTGTAAATGAGAATTTAAGTCCAACAAGGCAGGAAGATAATCGGGTACCTTGTTCGGCTACAAACGACGGATAATAAGCTTGTAATGACAACGACCGCCGGAGGTGATCCCAACGTTGGGAGGGAAATACATGATTAGGGCTTGACGCCTCGGGGATATCCACACCCAAACAATGGCGGCTTTTCAAGGGGAACCCGAGAGGGGGCCTCGGAAAAAAGACATCCTGCGATACCTTTGTACACAATATTTAGAAATACGAGGTAGAAAAATTAGGCGCGTGCCGGATAGGGGAAGGAAACACTAAACTTGGGGGTGGGGTGAGATGTGGGGTGAGATGTGGGGTGAGATGTGGGGTGAGATGTGGGGTGAGGTGTGGGGTGAGGTGAGGTGTTGGGTGAGGTGTGGGGTTCGTGTCAGGGGCTGGAGGATTATAGAAAAGGATTTTTTTAATTAAAAAAACCGACCTCCGAATAAGAGTGAGTGACAATGACTATAGGGGTTACTTGACAAACGCATAATATATCATAAGCAAATTTACAGCTTGGGGTGGGGGCGCGGTGATAGGCCTACATGTTGTCATGAAGGGCATCTCAAGGAAAATAATATTTATTAGATTCTAATTTAGTAATTTAGAATCCAGACTGGCAAATCCGCTTTTTAGTACCACTAAAACATCAGGAAGAACAAAGTTTTCTATGTTCGGCTTTAGAAACGGTGTC
Organism: Lymnaea stagnalis; assembly: GCA_964033795.1. Classification (NCBI taxonomy): domain Eukaryota; kingdom Metazoa; phylum Mollusca; class Gastropoda; family Lymnaeidae; genus Lymnaea; species Lymnaea stagnalis. The sequence continues at coordinate 402,466 of CAXITT010000277.1, forward strand.
AGGAGAACTTTTTATCAGTATAACTCAACCGGTTAAAGTGCTCTACCTAAGCGAAAAGGTAACAAAATTAGGTGCGTGTTGTTGTGCGTCATTAAATACAATCGTGATGAACATAAATTGTAAAAGGAGCAATTATCGTAACAAACATTTTAAAACGAGAAATTATCGTAACAATCACTGTGCCACTCACTGAAGAAACTGACTTTAAAATGAGAAGTATACTTGCATGAATTCATTTACCATTGAATCATACCAAGCAAAAGATTCAACACTATGTTCATAATTACAACATCGCTCTTTCAACACTGCATGTATTTCTTTGTATTTTAATCTTATATTTCTTTCTCTAACTCTCCCCACACTACCCCCACACTCACACACCTTTGTGGCCACGTGCCTGGAGTCTTTGGGATAATTCCATCTGTTTACTTTGATTGACACTGCTGCTGTATCGGGGACAACTGGTAATGTGGGACAACTCTTTCACTCCACTTAACCTGTCGAGTTACCTCCGCGCCAACCCTAGTTGGTCTATTTTCCCCTCGAACACTCTTCTCTTGTCCATCCCATGACTGTCTCCGAGGCTTGTGCTGGTGTCAATTGTTGTACGTTCTAATTTTACCCTCTCATCGTTGGCGTGATTCCATCAAGCCCTTGGGGCTCTAGGTGAGCCTTTATCTTCCGTTTTTTCCCCCTTCATAGAAAAAAAAGACAGGGAGGGGGCGCGTGTGGGAGGAAGAGTTCGGATTTTGAGGGCCCGCAGACGTCCCCTGTGCGACCGAGGCGCCCGAACGTAGGTCAGATTTAATGATGTATAAGGCAGTTTGTTTGAACAGTGTTTGATGGCGGGGAAAAGTTAGTAAAGAGATACCTTGACGTGTCGCGTGGACGGGCGTGTGAATAGAGAGATTACAATGATAACCCGAGAAGGCTCGGCGCGAGCTGCCCCCGCAATAAAACATTCTTACACTTTCAATAATACAGATGCGAGAATCGGGCATGAAAGGAAAACATCCCCGACGAAGGCCCCGGCCATTCATAATAGGATTTACCGTGGCCCGGAGAAAGACGTTAAAACAGTGCTGCGGTTAAAATTTCATTATCCGCTGATTGCAGGATTGAGAAGGTGACCGGGGATAATAGAGGATTAAAAACTGGGAATGTTTACTTGTTATCAGAGCCGCTGCACGGTTCGAATGGGATTTGTAGTCTAATTTCCTTAAGGCGGGTGCGAGTACTTGCCGTTTCAGTCTTTCACTGAAGCTGTCATAGAGTCTAATCTCTCACATACGTGTCCAACACCAGTGACTGATATGGTATCCCAAAGAAAACATTGTCCAATCCCCGTGGGCAGTGTCAGTGTTATTGGGTTTATGATGTACTCTTATATAACTCATCTATTGAAATACTCTTGCTGAAAAGGCAATTATGAGTTTTAACTTTACCATGGTGTTATGAGTATCAAGCACATAACAAGGCTTGTGAGATTGCCTGTAAAATAAATATAACATAACTCCTAACATCTAATATTTAGAGTTAGTGCCACGGAATGCTATCAGTGTAGTGGTGGTTTAGGACAATGAAAAAAATAAAATATTTGAATTATACGAAATAGAGATGACAATGGTAAGAAATTTAAGATCATCAATAACGTTGTGGACTAAGCAGACGGCAATCACGGCGTCTTCTACAGCGGGGAAAATGTGTATGTGTGTGTGGGGGGGGGGGGGGAGAATGGAATGAAATGAAACTACATCACTGTTCAAACTTGAATTTGAACCCCGTAGTGACATCACTTCAGCCAGCCACGTGCCCCCACAACTAACAACGTTGTGGACTAAGCAGACGGCAATCACGGCGTCTTCTACAGCGGGGAAAATGTGTATGTGTGTGTGGGGGAGGGGGGGAAGAATGGAATGAAATGAAACTACATCACTGTTCAAACTTGAATTTGAACCCCGTAGTGACATCACTTCAGCCAGCCACGTGACCCCACAACTAACGTGACAAGTCCTCGAGTCCGCCTCAAGTCACAAGGCGTCTGCCATGATGACACCGAAGTACTCGCCATTGATGTGCCGCCATTGATGTGCCGCCAACAGACTCCCAACAAGAACATGACGATGAATACTAATTTTCTTTATGTGGGAAGAGGAAAATGGCCTCCGATCGGCGGTTGGCAATATCAAAGTTTAAAAAGTGGTTACATTACCGAGTACAGTACTCAGAACTTAATCTCAGACAGCGTATGTCTTCTTAATCTATCTATATATTTGGGAAATCACTTTATTATACATCATGTTCACAAAACGTTTTAAACAAAGGGCTGTTAAGTGTCCCTCAGACACTGTCGGTGGCCGGACTATAGATTGAAAACAAAATATGAGCGGATTCTATGCACACTGCACGTATCGTATTTGTAGTGGGGAAAAAAACTTGAAAAACCAGTTACATATTTAAAATGAAGAAAACTTAGATCCAACCAAAATTTAGTACCGGTATTTGAAAGGGAAGTGAAGCTCTGCTTTTGGCTAATGAGATGATCAATGTTCAGTCCAAAATTTGTCGCTGCTAGCCAGGTACACTTATGGCGGACCGGAATTAGTTCCCCTAACGGGTCGGATCTGGCCCACGGGCCGTAGTTTAGGAACTATCGGTCTAACAATACTACAGTGACATTTGAACATTATTATATTGCGGGATTTGTATCAATAGCCCATTTCTCAAAGGGAAAAATGTCCAAAGAAGAGGCATGCGGCGTAGACTTGCATATTAGGATGCAAACCTTGACCGCTACATCTGCGCATTTTTTAGAATAATAAACTATAAAAAATGTGACCCTTTTAAAAAAACAAACAAAAAAAGCTACAATAAACTGTGAGAGTTGTCTTTGGGAAAAACGAATCTATTCAAGAAAACCAGCTTATAGGATCTAACTGAAATTGTAAGCATCAACCATCATGATAACCCTATATCGAAAGTAAGTCTACGAAATAGTGGATTTATGTAGTCTCCGTGGCTCATCATTCTGGTAATGCGAGCCAACACTTTTTTTGACTACTGAACTTCCATTTTTAGAAGCGCAGTACAATTGAACTGAGTATGACTTTGACTGTTGGCGTCAGCGTTACGCTACTGAGTAGAGACTTCCTTAGAGATGTTTCACTTCTATGGCCCCTCTTCAGCTGTTCAGTACACTCCAGCCCACAGAACGAATGACTTTTCAAAGTTAGCATCACTTTAACAAGCCATTCAATCCTCGGTCCCAACAAGCCATTCAATCCTCGGTCCCAACAAGCCATTCAATCCTCGGTCCCAACAAGCCATTCAATCCTCGGTCCCAACAAGCCATTCAATCCTCGGTCCCAACAAGCCATTCAATCCTCGGTCCCAACAAGCCATTCAATCCTCGGTCCCAACAAGCCATTCAATCCTCGGTCCCAACAAGCCATTCAATCCTCGGTCCCAACAAGCCCCGGGACAATACATTCTATCTACATATGGTGTTGTTGTTGTTGTTTTTAAATGGACATGAAAGCGATAGTCTCAGGGTTCCTAACCAGGAGTCTCCACACCCTACTGGGAGTGCGGAAGGCCATGATAAACGAGATGGAGACGGGAGGAGAGTGCCAGAGGTTGCGAGCAAACCCAGAATTTTGTTCATGCAAAAATATTTTGTTCATGCAAAAATACAAAGAAGATAGTGGGGGAAAACTCCAAAATGACGCGGTTACCTTTTCAATAGCTATAAGGTTATGTCTAGGTGTCAAATTGTTTCTTAAGAAGTTAATTTCAATAGCTATAAGGTTATGTCTAGGTGTCAAATTGTTTCTTAAGAAGTTAATTTCAATAGCTATAAGGTTATGTCTAGGTGTCAAATTGTTTCTTAAGAAGTTAATTCCACAAGGAAAAAAAACAGCAATAACTGAATTATTTTAATATTAATCAATTTTATTACAACCATTTTATCGAGGAGGAGGGGGGGGGTAGTGTGGGTACGGCCCTGCAAAAAATAAAAATTATGCTAGGCGAAGTATGTTTTTATCCAATCTGGACAGCTTTCATTGAGAAATCCATATGTATAAATGCTACAGTAATTGTAACTGTATAGAGAGGTATCAGTGATTATAATCACTTTAGCATAAAGTAGCTAATCATATGTCTAACTAATAGACCGGGCTCGCATTCCTTGAACTAGAAGCTCAGAGTTATAAAGTAGATGCCTTTACAGGTTCCCATTGGTATTAGGAAATGGTTAAAATAACCGTTTGCAGATGGGAAGACTTTATTTTTTTCATGCCGTCGAGTTTAGGACAAGGTAAATGAGACTCTAACGAGGTTGCGTAGATTGGACAAAGTATACAAGACTCTAACGTTCATTTGAGAAACGAAGATTACATAGTTTTGTCATGATTGCGCAGTGCTCGCACTTGTCGATGCAACTGACAGCTGAAATGTCACAAAAACATTTTTTTTCCTATATTAAAAAAAAGTAGCTATACTATAATTAAATTCTGAAAGCAAACATGTCTTACAGCAAAATTTACTATAAGAACTATTCAAATATCACCCTCTCCTTTAGAATAGACACACTCCGCAATAATATGTTACTATTAGACTAATAGCCATAGCTTCGATAAAGCAGTTTGCTTTGTCCTATATTGACATACGTTTCATGACTTTATAATAATTTGTATCTGATATCTGCTTCTGTTCAATGCGTTTGTTTATGGTTTGAGACACTCCCCCTAAGTTTGGTCCATTTCCACAAAATGGTAATTTTAAAATCATCGTAACAATTAATGAACGTGTTTCACTGGCAATCTTTAATTCCAGGGCAAGTTTTTTTTTTTTAAAAGGCTACATAAAACAGACTTTTTTTAGCCATTTAACCTGAGACGCCATTGGATTACAGCCGATTCGTTAAGAGTCAGCTTGAAATGTAAAAGGTCTTGAATGTGAATAAAATCGTCCACCGTGTCATTGTCGGCTTAGAAAAGGCTACAAAAGGTAATTGCCATGTCCTCCAGTGAAAGGCTGCACAGTCTCAAGTAGTCGCACTTAATGTCATTGCTTTAAAAAACACGGACCCATCTGCACATGACCTTCTTTCACCATCATGTTTTGCTTGAGATTTGACCATTTTAAAAAAGTAGTTCCCATTTGTTGTTTTTTTTAACATTTCAAACAGTTGAATATATATTCAGAAAACGTCAGGAAAACCCGTTTCTACTATACGCGCAATGCCCAAGATTTCATTGATAAACCTACCAAATTGTCCAAATCTTCTACTAAGAGTCCGGTCTGTGACTGTTGCATGACACTGCATGACAGCACCGGTGCATGGTCAGTGTTACGTCTGAGCAAGTTTCACATGATACAATTAACATGTAACCAATTAGTCAAAAACTCTCTATTCAGTGCTTTTTCATACTTCTTTAATTTTGAAAGTAAAACAGACTTATGTAGAAATGGGACACACAGAAATATTTATAAAGAACATATTATGATTATCGTCACTGACATTGACGATTTGCGATTGTAAGAAAGAGCGTCCAGTTTTAGAAAATGCAAAACAAAAAACAAACAAACAAACAAAACAAAAACAAAAAGGTGTTTAATTAAAACTGGGCAATTCGGCCCAATGCACTGCCGGCAGTAGAGAAAAGCGACAAGAACAGTGGTCGCGTTTTCGAGAATGAGCAGTCTCTCTAATTAACAGTAACGAACTACGCTGAATTTAATATCACTCTAAGCAGGCCATACGACAGCTTTAGGCAAACCACTCCCAGATGCGCCTGAAAATGGCCGATTTTTCAGGTGGTCGGCGCCTTTGTTAGCCTCGGTCTGTTTCATTGTAAGATTGCTAGCGGCCAATTGCAGAGTGCAACCGTCCTATTGTACAATGCCAACTGGCAAAGAGTGTGCAGGAACTGGCCCCGTTGCACGGCTACAACTGTTTCATTGTGGCCCCAATAATGATGAGGGATTTCACCAGCTTGTCCCTTTAGCAACCTCGCTGAATTCGGTGACCTTTCCTCCCTTCCGAGGGCCGTTCGTTAAACGCGCCCCGCTGTACTTTCAAGTGTAGGCTTATGTGATAGCAGATTTGAGAGTTAAAAAGGCCCATAAATAGAACGTCCTCCACATTCTGGAACATTTTCATGGGTGGCGCTCCATCATTCAAGGGACCAAAGCTGCGAAAAAATAGAACAAAAGATGCTCTACCGGATTAGTTCTGGACCTCCAGGGGCGAGAGAATCAAGGGCCACGCGACATGGCACGGTGTTTTTCGCCTGAAGGTGGCAGTGAAGCTGGGGGTCCACGCGTGCCGCCCATGCGGGTGACTTTTTCCACAAGTCAGACTTGTAAAAGAGGCACATTCATGTTCTTCCAATGAATGATATCGGCAGAGCAAACATAGAACAAACGGATATGGACACGGTTTAATTGGGGGGGGGGAAGCGCAGGTCCGGCCTTTTCATTTTGAGTTCATGCATTCGTCATAAAAAATGACTGAAGCGGCTGGCCGGAAAATTATTATTCATTATTCGTGTCGCGATCTGGCACAGGAGCAGGCATCAATAGATCTACGTCAACAAAGTCTTGATATTCTGATAGAAACAATATAGAAATGGAACTACGGAAAGGCAACTACATGATACCAAGAGACTGCACTGTCTTAAACGTCGGTAATGTCGATGAAAAGTAATTCAGGACAACCCGTTCGTCTTCGTGGCACCATAATTTCGTGTAAGATAATGGCTAAAACATAAAGCTTCAATAGCTCGATAAGTGTTGGTGTGTGTGTGTCGTCCCCCAATAAAACCATACCATATTTGCATGCCAAGGCATAACTATCAATAATTGTATACAAACTTTCAAAGAATCAGGAACAAGGAGAGATTCTTAGTGTAAATTCCTGGCTTGGTTTACAATTATTAAAGAAGCGAATTAGCTTCTGATAACATTGCAGCAGCGGAAAGAAAGAAGAAGGGGAGAAGAAAAAAAAGGGGGGGGGGGGCGAGTACAAGTAAATTAATATATTAATAGTAGTGGTATAGACAAGAAATTTGGTTTGTAGCAGAACAACTTCTTGTTTGGAAACACGTTTGTTTGACCCATGTTTGAAATAGTTTCATCACTCGTTTATGACCGTCTATAGACCATTCACAAAGCTTTCAAATATCTGGTGAAAACGTGCCCAAGTTTATACCCTCACGGCTAACACCAGACTGCCCACTGGTCAAACCTTAACACAAGTTTGATTACAGAGTGGCCAGAAAATTGATGACTGGTGTTGAGAAATTAAATCACTTCTGCCCAGCGGTCATTTGTGAGCTGTGGGAGCTGGCCAGATGGGGCTCCACTTAGCTGCCGGCGGTCAGGGAAAGGAATCAGTTGAAACAGTGCATTCAATTCTCCTGCTGGATTGCCTGACAAACTCGATGCATAATCACGTATAATAACAATGGCTGAACATAATCTCGCACAATAATAATGGTGGCTGAACATATCACAAACGAAACCAGTAAACACCAATTGTCTAATTAAAAATGTTTAGTACTAGTTCTGTGGGCCATAAACCAAACTGTGCACATTGTTACATATGAAATGTATGCCTCATTCTTTATACATTGCAAGTTCATTTGAACATTTGAACAAACATATAACATTTTGATCACTTGTGCCCCACAGCGACTCACTACCGGCTGTATCGCTCCGGCTCATCATTTGCGTTATCATGGTGACCTACAACGGCTCGATAGTAAGCATGCTAAAAAAAACTTTGGTAAAGAACTTATATTAAGGTATCCATGCACAAGATACATTTAGCAAATTTAGGGTAGTGGGAAGCAAGGGGACAGTTGTGTGTTCAATTTCTAGAACTAATAGAACTAGCCGATTGATCGTAACTATAGGGATGTCAAGTCAAGATAGGAATTGAGCAGCAATAAGACAGATGGACACCACAATGTGGTCAGTTAACATGCCCCGGAGCACAATGGAAGCTCGGAGAGTGTCCTTTCTTCTATGGTCCATCCCTCGGAGGACCATCTCTGGAAAAGTGTATTATCACAGTAATTATGAGATCTTGAACAAACATAAATACCCCACGTGACATGTCTCGTCAGAGTTACAACGCCTGGGACAGAATTACGGCGGAGAGGGCAGAGTTACTATGACAAGGGCAGAGTTACAATGGCAAGGGCAGAGTTACAATGACAAGGGCAGAGTTACTATGACAAGGGCAGAGTTACAATGGCAAGGGCAGAGTTGCAAGGGCAGAGTTACTATGACAAGGGCAGAGTTACTAGGACAAGGGCAGAGTTACAATGACAAGGGCAGAATTACAATGGCGAGGGGATAGTGACAGTGGCGAAGTCAGAGTTAGAGCGGCAATGGCAGAGTTGAAATGGTAAAGGCAGATACAATGTCAAGGGCGGATTTACAATGACAGAATTACAGCGGCAAATGCACAGTCACAGCGGAAAATGCACAGTCACAGCGGCAAATGCACAGTCACAGCGGCAATCGCAGAGTTACAGCGGAAAACGCAGTTAAAATGGCAAGGGCAGAGTTACGGGGGGGGGGGGGGGGGATATGAGGGGGGGGGGGGGGGGGGGGTAATTAGCGGGGATATAGTTTTAAGCAGTTTTCAGCCACATGGATTTAAATGTAGCAAAACCTGAGAAGTGCTTACATCAAATCAAACAACGGGCTTGGTAAAGATTTGTACTAAATGATGGCGGTCCGTGTATTTGGAGTGAAGTCATGAATTGAACTAAAGCATACAAGTCATGTATGTGATACAAATCTGCAGGTGAATCTGTGGCTTAATCCCTGTGACGTCAGTACGTGTTGGAACATAATGTAGGGAGTTCACGCTTTTAGCAAACTTGACATCACTGAAAAGCAAGCACATAACAAATGATCTTGATTTCTTTCCCGGCTTTCAGACCAGCATTCCCAAATAACGCTGGACAAAAGGGTCTATCATTTCTAAAGGGCTCTCACTCTGCCTGTAATTTTCAGTCTTTCGCCAAGCAACCTGCTCGTTTATATCCCCCCCCCCCTTTCCCTGGTTTCTTCTTCCCCCAGCATGACCCCTGCCAGCAGCACTCACACTTCAGGTCAACACCTGTAATTAAAAGACACACACGGGGCCCGACTGTGACAATTAACGAAGGTGTCTGTCGCGGGTGAATGATTATCAGAGGTGTTCTCGCTTGCTTCAAGCCACAATTATTTACGGACTGTACGGTCAATTATTAAGGTAGGGCTTTTCTGTTTAATGTGCCAGGGAGTGACAGTAGGCACTATAGGTAAAACGGGCACACAAAAAGAATCATAAGTATTATTGGAAGAGAGAGTCACGCCACAAAGTCGAAACTTTTGTCAGTGGTCGGATTCATGTCGACTTCAAACTAACAGCAACATAGATTTACTAGAGCTTAACCGGGAGCAGCTGTTGTTTTTTACACCACGGCCGGATATTTTGAGCAAATTATCGTTGGGTCCAAGTGTTACAAAAAAAAAAAAAAAAAAAAAAAAGTTAAATTCTCATTTTCTAAAGTATATGCCCACATTTAAACTAATAGTTGAACTACTTATAGTAAGTTGTTTTTTACACCACGGCCGGATATTTTTAACAAAATATCGTTGGGTCCAAATGTTAAAAAAAAAAAAAAAAAAAAAAAAAAAGTTAAATTCTCATTTTCTAAAGTATATGCCCACATTTAAACTAATAGTTGAACTACTTATAGTACAGTACTGTAGATAGTCCTACAGACAGTCCTACACCATACCCGTGTCTCTATTGATTAATATAATAGTCACCTCCAAAAAAAAAAATCAACCTTTTTACCAGAGTTCAACCGTCCCGCATGACGCTCGCTGCTTGGCAGTTTTTTTCCCTTTCACTCAATACTATTAATATAAAACAAATTGACTGAGGGCGGGGGGAGGCAGAGGCGTAGTAAGGGTTTTGGGGCCCGGGGACAAGATTCGCGCCCAGGGACAAGATCCATTTTAAAGCGCCCCTTTTTCTTTTTTTCAACTCTCAAACCCATTATTTTCATCAATAAAATAATAAATCAAAGCACATTTTGACGCCCTTAACTAGCTTGCGCCCGGGGACATCTGTCCCCCTCCCCCCCTCGCTACGCCTCTGGGGGAAGGGGGTGCGGTTGTGAAAAGGAAGCAGCCACACCAGAAGCAAAATTTATATAAGAGAAGAGATTACTTTCATCGTGTAGATTTCATCTTCAGTTTGAATGCATTGCATAGTTAGTCATTCATCTCAACAATGTATAGGATAGTAATGTAAGGTCTCTACTACTGCATCACATGTAGTGGCGACACTTTCATCATTTTTGTTTTCCTAACCTTCAATGTCTCCGTAGAGAGTTTCAGTTTTAGAACACTTCAGATGGTCAAACAATCGATGTCCAGGCCATAAATTGGTGCCAATGTGACTGATAATAAGTGGACAGTCGCAGTGCACCGGGTAAGCACGCGCAGGGGTGTGCTGGCGGTACAAGGTGAATAGAGCAGGAATCGGACTGGCAGCCCCATTGGAGTGTTATAGTGGTCTCACACGGCATTCACTCATTAGACAACTCAAAGGCGCGATGGACACGGATGTTTGTAAGAGTCCACGGCGATTTCACGGGATCCGCGATGAGGGCCATGAAAAATACGCCTATCTATTTTTAGATGTCTGCCTGGTTCAGGCCACGATGGTAGAATTTTTAAAAATAATAATAATAAAGCATCGCATAGTTTCATTAGTGGTAGAATAGCCTGCCAGCCCCAAGTTCCTGATACCATCGCTGTGTTGCCCATGCAATCAGTGAAATATCCTCTTCAATATCAGGCACAAAAACATTGGGAATCCCCTCTACATACATAGGAGTCGGAATGATCAATACATTGATCGTGGGACCTTAATATATACAAGAAGAAGATGAGATTATGAAAGAGTATGTCGCAAAAATAACTCATCCTCATCGCCCCACCCCCACACCTTTTTTTTTTCCACTGCACCCCATGCACGGTCTTACCCCATTTTAAGCATTCTTAGAATAATAGTTTGCACGATCGTCAACTAATGATATTTATCCTATGTTGAAGAGGGTAACATTTATTATGATTTACAAAACTAATCCAAATATAAAGTGTTATCTTTCATTGTAATAAATTTGATAACCTCGAGATTAAAATATAAACAAGCAATGCCCCACATTTCTTTTCAGATATCTGTCAACTCTCAACGCAGAAGCTTTATTTCTTATGTTCATACTTGCATGCAATGTCATTGCCTTGACATGGAGCCAAGTCGGGTGGCCAAAAGAAATATACTTTCCAATAAATATAGTATTTAATGTTGGAAATTCTTGAATTCTTGCTGTAGTAAACTTCTTAGCACCTTCCTATGATCGACGGCTATCTTCTGGATGCAAACTATTGGTTAACTATTCCTTAAACTTTGGCTACAGATCCATATTAATTAAGCTTAACTAGCCCTCCCCAAACTTAATTTACTAACTACCTCACACATGAGGAGCGGTGTTATCACTTAATCTGTGATTCCATCTCACAAAATTTCTATTCTCTGGTGTAACCTCGTGTCATTGGTGGTGATCCATCCTTTGCAATAGTGATATTGTAAGCGGAGTTTCCTTGTCCTTTGCCCAACACATCATTGACACCCACCCAGCCCTCGTTTCTGTTTCCTTGGTTCTAGACGTTTTGCATATGACAACGCTTAATCCACTCTGACCAAAAAAAAAAAAGAGATCATTTATTTATTATCTTGAAAGTCAGCTCAGTTGTAGTCCAAACTCTTTTGACGTTGATGTGCAACGGTCTTCAATACTCCATGCCTAGTGTCCATGAACTCAGAGCCTGACTCATTGTTAGTAGAATGAGTTCACTTCAACGATTACTTTTGACTTTCACCATTTAGCACTGATCCCCTTAAGCCATCGGTGTTTTGATGAGACACATAAAATAAAAAATTGTTGGCAAATTATAAATAAATCGGTTGATGGTTGATGGTATATGCCTTTAAAAGTTGGATTGATGACATTTCCTCTCTCCTCGTGAGTATTCATTGATCAGTCTGCTTTTCATCAACTTTAACTTGATGCCATGCCGACAATCAATGCGATTGTCAAAGGTTGTATGAAATGTAAATAGTATATCAAATACTGTCTGTATGTATTACGAGTTACGATTGTCCGAGGTTGTCTATTGGTGTACAACAGGAGTACGAGTATTCCAAAAGTATCAGGCTGCCTATAGTAGAGCACAAAGACTCCATGGATAAACCAACGCCTAGGAACCTATTGCAATAACGCGTTAAGCAGACCTGCTTACCCTCAAACTCTTAAAATCGTACAATATCATCACAAAATCATTCAATACATTATCTTAACAGTAAAAAAAATAAACATACAGTATATATAAGTATATGCCTCTAAATCGTACATTGTACGCCAAAATCGTAAGAGTAAACAGGTCTGGTTAAGGCAAGGCGTTTTTTTTTCCTTCTAAAGTAGAACCTCAGTATTCAGGTTAACTTATAGTACTGTCCATAAGTGAGTTTTGGGTTGTAGTTTGGGCACTACCACTTGGCCTCTAACAAGTCTGCCACCGATGCCCTATACGTTAATATAAGATATACAAATCTTTTGAAAATAGCTCCATTGTTAGTAGGTCTGTACATAAATCAGGAGGACTCGTGATGTACCGCTTGTGAAACTTGAATAATGGAGCATGTTCGTGTCTCAATGACACAGGTAGTCCAACACAAAGCCCCGAGGCCCTGCCTATCGAGATAGCATACAATCGTACATGCAACGATAGGACCCCAGTTGATTTATTTCTTCGAAAACGTCCCACTTCTCGCTCCGCCCACCTAGATCTGATTGGACCATACGGCCCGCAATCATTTGTAGCGGTATTGTACCTGCCCGACCTGGATCAATACACCTGGGCGGACGAATCACCGAGGTCTTCACGACGGTAACGCACGTGACTGGTTGGCTTGTTCCTACCTGTGTATATCGACTGTTGCCGATCTACGTCTTGGAGGATATAAGCTTATTGATCTCTTCATCGATACTTGTGACGACTTGTCCAGTTCAATAAAACATCACATCATTAGACCGGAGAAGTAAACAAATTAAATGATGCCAACTGATAAAGTGGTAGACATAACAGTTTGCGTCTAGCACACATCGGATAGATGAGGAGCTCCCGATATACCTATGTCAGTAAGTCCACAAAATTGACCCTATTCATTTTGAAAATGGAAGTTGGTTTGTTCTTTTCATTTATAAAATTTATAAATAAATAAATGGCGTACATGTTCGAAGGGATAACGATATATTAAAAAAAAAAGTTTTGTTTGATTTGGTACAACTGCACAAACTTGAATTTAAAACCACAAAAAAAAAAAAAAAAACACAATTTATTTTGAAAAAGGAAGTTGGTTTGTTTTTTTTATTTATAAAATTTATAAATAAAAAAATGGCGTACATGTTTGAAGGGAAAAAGAAATATTAAAAAAAAAAGTTTTTTTTGATTTGGTACAACTGCACAAACTTGAATTTAAAACCACAAAAAAAAAAAAAAAACACACACACTTTACATCTGCTAAACGGTGTTTTTATTTTCTTACGACCAGGCTACACGCAACAAAACAACCTGAACGTCTACTGTAGTATGAGGTATTCATTATATCATTATGTGTAGGCCTGGCGTTAGCAGGCGACCGAGTTTTAAAGGCGCCACGATCGGACGAGGTATTCATTTCTAACCAAGAACAAAACCTGACTGAGCAATACGAGTGGCCACTGACTAATCTGGTTACGATGGTTCTCACAGCCAACATCCCGTTCAACACACAAACACCGACAACTCATATATTTACACAATAGCTCTAACAGTCATTTTATTGTTCTTCCTTCTTTACAAACATTCAATGGTCGCACCAGTTGTCTAGCATTAAAAAAAAGTATTTTATTGATATAGTATACAGACATCTTCTAAAATCTTTATATACTAAGAGGATATCTATAGCATTGAGATACAAGAAGATGTTTTATGCTGTGTCGTTGTTCCACATAATAAAAAAAATATTACAAATCCATCACTTTTATTAAATAAATATATATAGAATATATATATATATATATATAAGATGAGACTATATATGTAAGATGTGATTGGACATGCGAAATGCCACAAGGTTGATATAACAATAGGTGAAATTAGGATTGAAACTTGATTTAACACCAGGCAAGTGGAAACACGATAAGGGACTGTTGTTCCAGGAACTTAATACTCTGAGAACCCGTGTCTGTACATTGGCTTGGTTCAGTACGTAAGGAGTCAAGTGTCGCTCACACACGTGTGCCAGTTTCACCTCGGTACAGGAAACTCAAACACTTGACACGGCTGTAGGCACGGTGTTACAGTCAACGTGTAGCATGGCCTGGAGATGACTGTGCGTGTGTGGGGTCGGGAGAAAAAAAAAAGGGGGGGGGGGGGGGGGGGGGGGAGGCCGATTGTTTAAAATAATAATTCACAATGGTAGTCGAATTTGGAGCAGTTTAGATTTTCTAGGCATTTTGTGNCCAGGAACTTAATACTCTGAGAACCCGTGTCTGTACATTGGCTTGGTTCAGTACGTAAGGAGTCAAGTGTCGCTCACACACGTGTGCCAGTTTCACCTCGGTACATGAAACTCAAACACTTGACACGGCTGTAGGCACGGTGTTACAGTCAACGTGTAGCATGGCCTGGAGATGACTGTGCGTGTGTGGGGTCGGGAGAAAAAAAAAAGGGGGGGGGGGGGTGGTGGTGGAGGCCGATTGTTTAAAATAATAATTCACAATGGTAGTCGAATTTGGAGCAGTTTAGATTTTCTAGGCATTTTGTGAGCGAAACGTGTAGAAAGACGACACGAGGCGGATGCTAATTGTCAGGCCAGCTGTTTGGTTGACCTGCTGGCTTGTCGAAATAAACGACTGGCAATAGGAAATATCCAAATCCTATTATCAGAGTTTACTTTATGGTGGCTCTTTAAAAAAAAAAAAAAACATGTAAAAATAAACACAAAAGACGTCAAATAAGAAACAGGTGGTTTGACCTTGATGATGTCAAGCAGAAAGTTAATGATGACCGTAAGAGGACAGCGAGAAAAAAATACAAACATCTAGAAAAATAAACACAAATTATGTCAATCATTAATGTTTAGGTCGACAAACATCAAATGTACATCCATTCCTAATGTGGGTAGACAAACATCAAATTTACATCTATTCCTAACCTGGCTAGACAAACATCAAATGTACATCCATCCATAATTTAGGTAAACAAACATCATATGTACATCAATCCCTAATGTGGGTAGACAAACATCAAATGTACATCAATCCCTAATACAGGTAGAAAAACATCAAATGTACATCAATCCCTAATACAGGTAGACAAAAAATTAAATGTACATCAATCCCTAATGTGGGTAGACAAACATCTAATGTACATCAATCCCTAATGTGGGTAGACAAACATCAAATGTACATCAATCCCTAATGTGGGTAGACAAACATCTAATGTACATCAATCCCTAATGAGGGTAGATAAAAATCAAATGTACATCAATCCCTAATGTGGGTAGACAAACATCAAATGTACATCAATCCCTAATACAGGTAGACAAAAATCAAATGTACATCAATCCCTAATACAGGTAGACAAAAATCTAATGTACATCAATCCCTAATGTGGGTAGACAAACATCTAATGTACATCAATCCCTAATGTGGGTAGACAAACATCTAATGTACATCCATTCCTAACATGGCTAGACAAACATCAAATG
This sequence comes from Lymnaea stagnalis, assembly GCA_964033795.1. Taxonomy (NCBI): domain Eukaryota; kingdom Metazoa; phylum Mollusca; class Gastropoda; family Lymnaeidae; genus Lymnaea; species Lymnaea stagnalis. The sequence goes on from CAXITT010000277.1 coordinate 418,364, forward strand.
TACATCAATCCCTAATACAGGTAGACAAACATCAAATGTACATCAATCCCTAATGTGGGTAGACAAACATCTAATGTACATCAATCCCTAATGTGGGTAGACAAACATCAAATGTGCATCAATCCCTAATGTGGGTAGACAAACATCAAATGTGCATCAATCCCTAATGTGGGTAGACAAACATCTAATGTACATCGATCCTTAATGTGGGTAGACAAACATCTAATGTACATCCACCCATAAAGCGTATGACAAACATACAATATATGTACATCCCTAATGTTAAAGACAAACATCAAATAAATGTATATCCCTAATGTTAAAGACAAACATCAAATAAATTTACATCCCTAATGTTAAAGACAAACATCAAATGGACTACTTTCAAAAATGACCCTATTCAAACAGTAAAACATAAAACTAAATAATACTGGACCATTTGCTATGATATATCATGTAGTAAAACAAACAACTCTCTTAGTTTGTATGCATTTAGAAAACCTAATAAAGCATCTTATAGACATGTGTGTTGCCAGGACTAATAAAACAAACATCTTATAGACAAATATGTGTGTTGCAAGGACTAATGAAACAAACATCTTATAGACATGTGTGTTGCAAGGACAAATAAAACAAACATCTTATAGATATGTGTGTTGCCAGGACAAATAAAACAAACATCTTATAGACAAATATGTGTGTTGCAAGGACAAATAAAACAAACATCTTATAGATATGTGTGTTGCAAGGACTAATAAAACAAACATCTTATAGATATGTGTGTTGCAAGGACAAATAAAACAAACATCTTATAGATATGTGTGTTGCCAGGACTGATAAAACAAACATCTTATAGACAAATATGTGTGTTGCAAGGACTAATGAAACAAACGTCTTATAGACATGTGTGTTGCAAAGACTAATAAAACAAACATCTTATAGACATGTGTGTTGCAAGGACTAATAAAACAAACATCTTATAGATATGTGTGTTGCAAGGACAAATAAAACAAACATCTTATAGACTTTTGCACCAATGACAAATATAATAACATCTTATAGAAAATGTGTGCACCAATGAAAATAAAATAAATATCTTATAGACATTTGTGCACCAAGAACAAATAAAACACACAATGTTTCATTGGATTAATCTTGTGAACCTTTAATATCTAACAAATCTAATAATCAAATTCCCATATCTAAAAATAAACATATTTTAGAGTGAAAGATGTTAGACCATCAAAGTTTAGATTTAATTTCCACAAATTTTTTTTTTTTAAATGGAAAGTTTGAAGAAAAAAAATTACTTTCCCACCTATTCATAAATATATTGAGGCTATAGTCAAAGTCAACCAACCATTGAATAGGCAAATCAATTATTTTTTTATAGATATCAAACTAATGTATTTAAGAGAAAAGCTGTAAAACTAATTCCTGGATATCAAACAAATGACTTATTAAGAGAAAAGCTGTAAAACTAATTCCTGGATATCAAACAAATGACTTATTAAGAGAAAAGCTGTACAACTAATTATGGATATAAAACAAATGTATTAAGATAAAAGCAGTAAAACTTATTCATAGATATCAAACAAATGTCTTAAGTGAAAAGATGTCATCCTTGTTTATGGATTTCAATATAATGTCCAAGAGCAATTAAAATTAGTAAATTGATAACAAACTAATCTTAAAATATTAAATCTGTAGTACTAATTCATGGATATCAACAAATGCCCAAAGAATAATCAGAAAAGTTCTTTCATTGATATCAAACCAATGGCCAAGTAGAAGTTGTAAAGAAAAAACAAACCAAAAAAAAGAGTCGAAGAAAGAAAATGAGAAACAAAGAGGGGCCATTACTCAGACAAGCACACCCCCCCCCCCCAATCCCCCCTCACCACCACACACTTTCAAATACATGTTAAAAAAAAAAACAAACCAAAAAAAAGAGGCGAAGAAAGAAAATGGAAAAAAAAAAGGGGCCATTACTCAGACAAGCACCCCCCCCCCCCCCAATCCCCCCTCACCACCACACACTTTCAAATACATGTTGAAGGACATTTTTTGTTGAAGCCCCTCAAGTTCTCACCCCCATCACGGCATACAAATGATTGGGGATAGGATGATCCGCCCAGGGGAATAGGGTGGGGGTGAACACCCTTAGCTTAAAATGGAAAAAGAAAGAAATTATGTGTGCATGGGGTGACAAAAACAAAGAATCTGGCCAAAAGAAAGGGGTGCGTACACTTCATCTGCCCTAATTGTTTCTTTTTCTTTTTTTCTTTTTTAAATCAGTTGAAATCTAAACTATTGAGTGTAAATAAACTTTAAATTAATCAGCCAAATTAAAATGGGTGGAAACAAATCACATGGGGGAAATCCTACAACAGATTACACACAAATGATAATGTTGTGTTTATAGATAGATATTCAATGAAGGCTCATATAATTACAAAATATGATACATTGTGTTACCAAAGACAAAATAGTTGTTAAAAGGTTGAAGAATAACATATCTACAATTTAAAACTTTCTTATCACTTAAAGAAATGAAAAACGTACACAAAGGGGCAAAGAGAGAGAGACAGGGAGTCCAAGGGAATAAGCACTATCATGTGATTTTCGAAGGCATCTGTGCTGTGCACAAGGATGAAAGTAGGCCTCAGGAACACGCAATAGTCAATGAGAGAAAAAAAAATCAATAAGGAAATGTATGACATCTGACCCCGGCGTTATAGCACACACCATTCGGTATGAGTGACAACATTTGCTGGCGGTCAGAGAAAACAAATGGGAGAGCAAACTCCTTCATAGTTATACCATGTTAAATATACAATTTTAGTACTTATTTTTAGACACAGAAATTTGAATAAATATGGTCTTTACCACCGCTGGTAAGCCATTTTAGTTACACGGGTAGGAGAGAAGTGTGTGGAAAAGGGACTGCGGGTAGAGGAGGGTAGTGAGGAGATTATGTATAGAGGGAATGTAGTTAAGTAAGGGAATGTAGTAGGGGAATGTATGTAGTGGAGACGTGTACAAATATTCAATCTAAATACAACACATTATTTAAAAACATTTTAAAAAAGTTAATGTAAGAGTTCCAAAATTTCCCTGGATATTTTGGAAATGCTCTTGTTATCAGTAACTAATTCTGAGTAATCAACAAACTAACGGGGCCAATGTATTTAAAAAAAAAAAAAAAAAAGATGTGCTATGTGCACTTTATATCCCCACTCTCATTCATTACAACATAACTATTATGGAAACAATGTACCAAGATTACAGCTAATCTCAACATGATCTTATCAACAAATCCTTCACAGGGAAATTAAGATAAACGATAAGGCATATGTGGCAAGTGGAGTTTTGCTGGGAAAGAGGAGAAACGCTGACAAGAAAGAAAGAATATAAACCAGGCGGTTAGCCTTAATCTACCCTGACCTACATTTTATATCTGAGCTGTTTAGATCAATATCTTACAAGTGTTTCTTGTATACATATTTATCCTTTATTTAAGATGTAAAGAAAACACATTTTTTAATACTATTAATTTTAAAATACTATTAATTTTTTTAAAATTAATCACAACTGATTTGAGATTTTGTTGAATTAAAACAGTTAATGGAGAAAATGCCATAAAATATAGATAAAAATAAAGCTGCATTAGAAATAAAATGTCTCTAAATTTAAAGGAGATGCCTCATTTTTTTTAAATATGCAAATTCTTCTTAAAAATAAATTATTTGTCTGCACACATTAACACATTTATTTATTAAACATTGTTTCTAAATAACAAGCTTATAAGAAAAAAGATTATTATAATGGATTATTATCAGCATTTGTTTAAAAATAGTCATTAAAATTACACATTCTAAAAATTATATCTGCTTAATGTGTTAACTGACAAGAGTAAAAAATCATTTTCACAATAATTCTGTCTTTACACGTAGATCTCATTTTTTAATCATTGCTGAGGTGATTTTAGTTTTTTGAATGAGAATAAAAGACAAACTCTCATTCTCATATCAAATTGTGAGTTCTAGCCCTTTGCCCATTATTATAATAAGATATTGATCATAATATTACAATTCATGTTCATGAGACAGAGAGGAGGGGGCAGAATAGGAGAGTTTTCTCTTCATGAGCAGATAGGGGTCAGAATTTCAGGGGTGGGGTACTGCATGAGGACAAAGAAATGCAAATGAGAGTAGAGGGTGTGTAATCTAATTGATGAGCCTGACACATGCACTCACCAATTCCCAAGAGAATGAAGGAGGAAGAGGGTGGGAGAATGGATTGCAAAAAAGTTTAATATTTAAATAATAATTTAAAATGTCATTTATTTTTTGTTAAATTTATCACATGAACATTCTTAATTATACAATTTTAAAATGTGGACTCAAAAAATTATAGTCACTTTAAAAAGATTCAGAGAAACTGAAGACCAGTAGCCTGTCTTTTAATATGAAGAACTAAATAAAAAGAATAACTATTTTATGGCATTCATTATTTAAAATAAATTGAGTCAAATATATTTATTCATCTTCTCTTTATATTATATATATAACCACTTTTCCTGGGTAACACTGTCGAGAGATTAGAGAAGTCAAAGCTAAATATACACTTCTACCAACTGGAAACCCATACAAATTTGGATAAATAATGCAAGGCGGGTGCCACAACTCACCAAGCTGTGGCATGCGCGCAGTGCTCTGGAACCTCATTATGGAATGGCCTATTTGAAGCCATATTTGGCCTGCTTCCCAACCATCCCCCACCCCCCTTGTAAGCTCCCATCGTCTCACCTTTCTTCTCACCTAACTAACTTTTGAACAAACTAAGCTACATGAATAAACTGCATTTTTTAGTATCTTTATTATGTTTGAATACAAAACATGCGATAAGCAATAGTGTGAATAATTATTTAAGGACCCACAATCTCTTCGAACGTTATCGTAGACCTGTCGGGCACGGTGGGCGAGGCAGGTGGTTCCTGGGAGGTGGGTCTATTCAATGATGTGTATGAAAGTATAAAAGGATCCTAAAAACTGTCGTAAGTTAGCTAAAATGAAAACAAATGAATCAAAATAAACAAGAATGTTACGATAATTAAGTTCAACTTACCATTCTTCTTCCGTGGATTCCTCTGTTTTCTTCGACCGCACCTGCCTACCACCTCGGCCATGTTTTCATTTCATTTGAAGTAGTAAGAGAAAGGTCGTCGATGGATGCTGTGTGCGCATGTACGTTGACAGCATCCGCTCTGTGACCTATGGCAGATGATAAACTAGGCACCGATGTAAACAATACACAAAATAATCTATTTTTACTCTCACCGGTAAACGTCCACAGGGCTCATACTGTTATGATTTTTAACTGGATTTCCCACCGCGATCTCACTTCGACTGTCCTGTCCAATCGTCCCACTACTTCGTTCACGGACTAAAAATCGAGCGTTTGTAGCCACTTTGCTTGGAGTGTTGAGGCAGTGACAATGCAGGTGCCGTTACTTTTTTGCAACCACTTTCACCCCCACCCTTTTTTTTTTTTATAAATTTTCTGTCCCGAAGCTTGGGGCGTTCGTACTGAGGGTCAAATATCACGGAATGGTTTTGTCTACCTTCATGTGTTGGCGCCGATAATTTTTTTTTTTTGTTTTATGATGTTTTTTTTGTTTTTTTAAAGTACTGATTCTGATGATTAAAAATAACAGAACAATCAAACTCTTATCTCTTATCATTCAACCACATATGGTTATCAACAGGTTTTCCATTTTATACAAATGTATGATGATTAAAAATAACAGAACAATCAAACTCTTATCTCTTATCATTCAACCACATATGGTTATCAACAGGTTTTCCATTTTATACAAATGTGGTGGGGGGGGGTGGGGAGTAGATATTGCCGGTGCAATTTTTTCTCCTTTTATTCATATTTATTTTATTACCTTTTTCCCATGAGTCGTCTAGGAATGCTACAAGACCCAGAGAGAACGTGGGAAAGTGTTTATTTCACGTTTCTGAAAACCAAACGCATGACACGGAGGGAGGAAAGGGGGGGGGGAGGAGGCGAGAGAAAAGGGAGGAAAAAAAAAGAATACCGGCACCTGTGTATTATTTTATGGGTGTGGGTAGGCAACGAAAACAAGTAATGGAACGACTTGAGAACCTGGTGAAAACACTATTGGTTTTACATACTCATGTTTTTAACTGCAGTCTAACTCTAATCTCCCACTTCTGCTTTGCGTTCGGTCGGCACTTAGAGTGATAGGATTTCTTGAAATTCGGCACGCTCTTGCTTGCCAGGTCGATAAAAGGAGGCTCCGGCCGTGTGTCCTAATTTCTCGTTGTACAGTTACTTTTCATCTGGGAGCGCCTGCCAGTGGTCAAACAGCAGCGACCGTGTCTACTGTGTGTTGTACCGCTACGAACTGGTGTCGTTGCTCAAAGGAGAGGGAGAGAAAGCGGGAGGGGTGGGGTTCTAGGCAGGCATGCTACCGTCGGTTCAGCTCGCGAATATTACTTAATCACGGCGGTACTTTTGATAATAACCGACAACCTTACATAGAGCCGGGAGAGGGTTGGGGAGGGAAATAGGAAAAAAAAATGGGGGGGGGGGGGGGGGGGGTTACAGGACGCATGTTACCGGTGGAAAGGTTCCTGTTTGATCTGATCAGAGCCTCCGGGAAATTGGTCGATGTTGGTACTCATGTTGTCCAGTTGTTCACCGGACAGTTATTTACCACGTAAGGTTAGTTACGGATGTTGCTGGCTTCATCAGTGGTTCTCACTCTAGATGGACAATAATTTAAAGGGAGAAGAATGTTTAGATAACCAAAATTAATATGATAAATTGGAATAGTCAGTTGCGTAGGAAGTGGGTGTGGTAGGAGTGGTACTTTGGTCATTATATTAAGGGGCTGCATTTCGGCTAATTGCAGAGGGGGCGTGGGTTTTTTTTCTTCGTGTAAAGGGCGACAAAGAGCTTGGCCTAACCCGGGTGGCACTAATTCTAGCTACGCCGTTTGGCATACCATATTTAATAACCTTTTTTTTTTTTTTTTTTTTTAGAACAGTAAAAGTTTTATTTTTAATTTTAATTTATTTAAAAGCATTTTTTTTTTTTTTTTAATAACTTTTTTTTTTTTTTTTTTTTGTTAGAACAGGAAAGAGCTTATTATCAATTTTAATTAAATTAACAGCATTTTATTCTTTTATTTAATAACCTTTTTTTTTTTTTTTTGTTAGAACAGTAAAGAGCTTATTATGATCAATTTTAATTAAATTAACTGCATTTTATTCTTTTATAAATTTAAAGATTAAAGCACTGCACCTGATTTTAAATCAAAAAATGTTTTGTTGAGTAATGACGCTAAATGCTACAAAATTAAAACGAATTGAATTGTTTCTAGTTAATTAGACCATTTGATTTTAGAAAATATATTTCAAATTTATAATTCCTTGTCTTCATTACGAGAGCATTTGCAAAGAAACCGGTCGAGAAATAATTATTTTGATTTAGATACAAAATATAGTTAACACTATTTAATTTACAATCAGATCATGAAACTAAAGGCATCAGGACATTGAAATCAGAATACAGATTAACTGAAACAGAGCAAAAAATAAATCTATCCCACCTCACAATTACAATGCCTTCAGTTCTCAAGTGTTATATTTTTAAATAAATTAACCAGTGTAATGATAAATCAAGTTGATAGTTCTGTAGCACAAGGCCGCGAAGCCAGAAGCAGAACTATGATTATCATCGAAGGGGTGGAGTTAGTGCACACCCAAGTCAGGGAGTGGGCGGGCCGTCCGGAAAATAAAAAAATCGCTCCGCTGTTAACACATTACCCTCAAAAGACAGAACTGTAGCCTTCCGCGATTGCCCCCCCCCCCCCCCCTTTTTTTTTTTCTCTTTGCGTTGACCTATTTTCTGTTAGTTGTTGCCGTTTATAACACAGATTAATTTTTAAAATATTATTAAAATATTCATGTCATAATTTATCTTGCGTTTTAATTTTAAATAACCTTTTCCGTCTAATTGTAATTAGAAATGTATATAATATAAATTTCCCGGTATACGAACTATTAATAACAAATCCCGTCATAGATTTATGTACATTACATAAGATAATTCAAATGGCTCATTAAATTTTGTTTTTTCGTTAATTGAACTGACCCTAAAACTAAAACCCAGTTGCCATGTAGGTCATATTATGTCCCACAGCTTCAGCCTACCGTGTTATTAAATCTGGCCAGCCATTGCTTCTAATAAGTTGCTGTAATGTTGCCATGTTTAAACGTTCTCATTAACAGGGAGATCTAACTTTCTTCAAAGGCCAGCGTAAGAACCTATTACATTCGTCAAAACACCTTAGTACAAAGGCTTTACATAGATACCTTCTACCCTCTATGACGCATATACAATTTATAAATTATATATATTTATGTATATATATGTATTAACATATATGAGTGAGGAAAAAAAGGAGAAGTTAAAAGGGTGGGGGTGAGCTATATATAGAAGGATCCAATAGGCGCCCGCAGGTAGGGGCAAGGTGGTGCACTTGCCCCCCCCCCCTGGATTTATTGGATTAAAAAAATTTAGACAAAAATAGACAAAAATGTATTAAAGTAAAGAGAAAATAAAGAAAAAGTAACTAAGCTGATGTCCTGTCCGTTCGTTCACCATACAAATACGCTACAGTAAATTAAAAGTATATTAAAACATTACTAAAAATGTTATGTCCCCCCCCCCCCCCCCCACCAGCAACNCCCCCCTTCCCCCGGGCGTCACAAAACTCCGAACCCCCCCCCCCCTTTTTCCCCCCAAATTACATCACATTTTGAAGAAAAAAAACAAAAGTCTAAATATGAACAACTAATAAAAGTTTAATCTTAAACACACATCACTATTAAATTCGACGTAGCATTAGAATTACGTTACACTTCTTAGTGACATCTTATGTCAGAATACATCTATTGCAACAGAAACTTAAACATCACTGTCAATTTCAGGGTTTATAGGTATGATTAAAACAAAATAAATGGGTCATAAACTGTCACACTTTCTTAGACCCTCCCACTCCCCTTTTTCCGGTACTTGATGCACTTTATAGACGGGCCCTTACACAATTTTTCTGGGTAGAAACCGTGAACTACGGGAGTAGGTGTCACTAGTGGTGTACCTGGGTGAGGGGCGATGGGTGGGTTCACCCTAGATGACATTTTTGGTTATGTTAATGACTAAGATTATGTTACATTACTGGCAAAAATTTGTCAAGACGACTGGAACTAGACCACGGTGCAGTGGATTACCACTGGTGTTTCTTTTTTTTTTTTTTGTGTGTCTTACTATCCTCGTATGCGTTCCACGTCGCTAGAGTTGGAATTTGTGTTTATGTCATGGCGCCTACGGAAATCCATCTCGCTGTTTAATTTAAGAGTTTGCCTCCTCTTGGGTGAGTTGCCTTCTCTTGGGTGAGTTCCTATACAGGGTTAACAGGGGGAAAAAGTCACACGAAATAAGTCCCCCTGTCCTAATGGCAGGGTTTCCGATTCTGTCACCATGACATACGCCTGTGTTATGGCCTTAGTGTAACCCAAAGCCCCGATTTTTTCGCCCGTGAGTTCTATTTTTAGCTCAGCATTGTTTCGACACATTTTCTTAGCTGCGTGTAATTGACTTAGTGGTATCACTTGTTTACCTTGCTGGAACTCTCCCCAACAGACGGTCAGAGAATACTCAGTGAACATTGACCTTGTCAAGTCTTCCTTCTTGGAACTTCTCCCTCCCTTCAGATATGAATAAGACGGTCAATTGTAGGAACAGTACCTTCTGACCTTCAGAAACAAGAACACGAGACCTTCAGATTACTTTCAAAATTCTTAAGACTTAAGAGACTAATTGTGTTTGAGAGGAAAGTATAGCGTAAGTGTTCTCACGTCTCTTATTTGGAGCTCTAGATTTGTCAATGATTTTCTTAGTTTAATTGGCCAATGATTAACTTGTTATATTTTATTTACTGCAATGTACCGTTATAAGGATTAAACAGTTTAGTTTCTTAATCCACACACACACACACAAGGCAAAACGTGCAGGTCTCGTAGGTCTTGCATCTCTAGTATGTCTGGTACTTCAGGGACGTCTGTAGGTCACAGTCGACCATTTTATTTATTTTCAGTAAATCAGAATTTTCTAGAATAGAAAGTCTAGAAATTCAATCGCCAAGAGAGCATTTGCTCCATCTACGTAGACTCTTCTGGAAAACGTAAACAAACTTTCCCAATAAAGTGGAAGGTGGGTGGGGGGGGGAAGGCGTGACAGAAAGTTGAAATAACAAATGAGATACAATGGATGTAGGCTACAACTCTGCGTTGAGCCAAAAATGGGGTAAACCTAGTTTACACGTGCGGCTGGCTTTGGCATCGTTGGTTTTCAATCTGCTGATCTTCCAGTCTTTTGTAACCGGTAAAACAAAAAGTAGAAGCAGCACGTAACAGCCTAAATCTGCCACAATGACATGTGCCTGGATCTGCCACACCAGGTTCCTGACCCTGTCAAAAGGACGTGTTCCTCACCCAGTCAGGTTTCAGACAGTGTGTTAACACTACCTAATGTTGTTACATATATTGTAACATTTGTCTATTACAAACATGAATGTGTTCACTATTCCTAATGTTACTTATACTGTACATGTGTACAATGCCTAATGTTACTTATACTGTGCATGTGTACTATGCCTAATGTTACTTATACTGTGCATGTGTACTATGCCTAATGTTACTTATACTGTACATGTGTACTAATAGTACTCTACATGTGTCTACCAAACATGAATGTTTTTACTATGCCTAATATTATTTGGGATGCACGGTACATTTATATAATTCTATCGAACATACAAGTTCCTAGAACAGGCCTGCACAACATACGGCCCGCGGGCCGCATGTGGCCCGCCAGCAGTATTTCTTTCAGAAATTTCCCGAGGGGGGGGGGCGGGGCACTTTAGATTTCGGGGGGGGGGGCTTCAGATTTTTATTCAGATTTTTCGGGGGGGGGGGAGTTACAGCAGTTCCAGTTGATTTATTGTTGGGCATATTTTTGCTCTGGGGAGGGGGGGGCACTGCTTCCCCCCTGACCTATATTCTTTTGGCCCGCACAAGTCCTGTCTTATTTTCTTTTGGCCCGCACAAGTTTTTCATAATGTATTATGGCCCGCCTTACATTTTGAGTTGTGCAGGCCTGTCCTAGACTATAATAAAAACAAAACTATATCGCGGAAAGATACACGCTTCAAGGTCACCGATTTCATCTTTAATCCAGGTTTCCAGTGCTTGATCAGAGACTACTTGATACTTGCTACTAATAAATAACTGAGAGTTATATAGGTTTCTTTGTTTCTTTTTTTTTAAAATATCTTTTGACATGTTAATCATAAGACATAACAGAAGATGAACGAACAGGCCTCTTACTCAAACAACTCAATCCCCTCTTAACTACCATACCCACTAAACTAACACTCCAGCTAAACTAACACTCCCACTAAACTAACACTCCCACTAAACTAACACTCCCACTAAACTAACACACCCACTAAACTAACACACCCACTAAACTAACACACCCAATAAACTACCATACCCACTAAACTAACACACCCACTAAACTAACACTCCCAATAAACTAACACAACCACTAAACTAACACACCCACTAAACTAACACACCCACTAAACTAACACACCCACTAACTAACGCACCCACTAAACTAACACACCCACTAACTAACACACCCACTAAACTAACACACCCACTAAACTAACACTCCCACTAAACTAACACAACCACTAAACTAACACACCCACTAAACTAACACTCCCACTAAACTAACACAAACACTAAACTAACACTCCCACTAAACTAACACAACCACTAAACTAACACACCCACTAAACTAACACTCCCACTAAACTAACACACCCACTAAACTAACACTCCCACTAAACTAACACTCCCACTAAACTAACACTCCCACTAAACTAACACTCCCACTAAACTAACACACCCACTAAACTAACACTCCCACTAAACTAACACACCCACTAAACTAACACTCCCACTAAACTAACACACCCACTAAACTAACACTCCCACTAAACTAACACTCCCACTAAACTAACACACCCACTAAACTAACACTCCCACTAAACTAACACACCCACTAAACTAACACTCCCACTAAACTAACACACCCACTAAACTAACACTCCCACTAAACTAACAC
>CAXITT010000277.1:442989-459048 GCA_964033795.1 Lymnaea stagnalis
GGGGGTGGTGGCGGGGCGGGGGGCGGCCCAGGGGGGATAGGGTTGAGGCTTGGGAGCGGGGTCATGTATAGGCGGTGACCAAACGGTAAAGGGGTCTTGTGGTAGGGGTGAGGTGGAGTCCTAGGCTGGGGTCTCGATGGAACTGGCCGTTGAGAGAGGGGTGAGGTGGAGTCCTAGGCTGGGGTCTCGATGGGACTGGCCGTTGAGAGAGGGGTGGGGGGGGGGTGAAATACAAACGTTTAAAGTGGTGGTTCTATGTGAGAGTCTGAAGCGCAACAACTGAAGCATAACCGCAGGGGGTGCTGAAGTGAAAGGGATGCGTAAGTAAAACGGGTGCTCTAGTGCAAGTTGGTGCTAAATTGAAAGTGATGCTAAATTGAAAGTGATGCTAAATTGAAAGTAGTGCTAAAATGAAAAAGTTGCTTAAGTGAAAGTTGTGCTTGAGTAAAAGGGGTGCTGAAGTAAGACGGATGCTGTAGTGATAGTGGAGATAAATTGAAAGTGGTGCTGAAGTACAAGTGGTGCTAAGTTAAAAGGTGTGCTTAAGTGAAAGGGGTGCATACAGAGAAATTGTTGTTGAAGATTGCAGTCCCTATGGAAACGGATGTTGGAAGTGTCGATGGGTATGGACTCCTTTGTTGAAATGACTCAGAGGCTTGTATAGCTGCATGGACAGAGGTGATGCATTTAATTCAAGTGGTTCTAATTAATTAGGTTTTGGTTGACAGGTTTACCAGACATGGGTCATTACGTCTAGGCAGAATTAAAACTATTAGATTAGCTTTTTCTTTCCTCTATGAATAACCTGATGATATTAAGGCAAATATTCGTAATCGTGTTCATGTTTTTTTTTTTTAATATACTCGTTAAACAGCACTAAGCCAATATGTGAGATGTATTCGAACCTTAAATGTTATTTTCCCAACATAAGGACAAATGTAGACTACAATCCAATAGTGTTATTTTCTCAACATAAGGACACATGTAGACTACAATCCAATAGTTTCTCAACATAATGGCAAAAGATAAGTCATTTTAGGGATTACAGAATTCACAATGACATTTTATTCTCAACTGGTTTTGTTAAATATGATTCCCTCCCCCCCCCACCCCCAAACCGCCCAAAATGTTTCAACAAAATTATTTAGATAAAATCAACATAATGGCAAAAAATAAATCATTTTAGGGATTACAGAATTCACAATGACATTTTATTCTCAACTGGTTTTTTTAAATATTATTCCCCCCCCCCCCCCCCACCCCCAAACCGCCCAAAATGTTTCAACAAAATTATTTAGATAAACATTTCTTGCCGTCAAATTTAACAATATATATATATTATCCTAATATAAATTTCTTTAATAATAATATTACCCAAATACAATTAATTTCTTTAATAATAATATATCCCAGATATACATTTCTTTATTTATAATATTACCCAAATATAAATTTCTATAATTATATCATTAAACAAATATAAATTTCTTTAATTATAATATTAAATAAGCCAAATGTAAATTTCTTTAATTATAACATTACCCAAACATACATATTTCTATATTTATAACACATGTATTAACCAATTACACATTACTTCCATTATAATATTAACAAAACCTAAATTTCTATATGTATAATATTACCCAAATATACATTTCTGTAATAATAATATTACCCAATTATAAATTTCTAAAATTAAAATAATACCCAAATATAAATTTATTTAATTATAATATTAGCCAAATATAATTTTTTTAGTTATAATTTTACCCAATTATAAAATTCTTAATTATACTATTACCCAAATATAAATTTTCAACCTGTGTCTTCTGTTAAAACTTGTTTCGTTCCTTTATCAGATATAGCTTTTAAAACAAACGTTATCAAAATCTATTCAAACTGCAATGTAGTTCTTTTTTATAAGGTCGTCGTCATTACAAGAGTTTAAAGAAATTATCACAGCTAGTAGGACTCTATAGACATTATCACAGCTAGTAGGACTTTATAGACATTAATCACAGCAGTAGGACTTTATAGACATTATCACAAAAAGTAGGACTTTATAGACATTATCACAGCAAGTAGGACTTTATAGACATTATCACAGCTAGTAGGACTTATATACATTATAACAGCCAGTAGGATTTTATATACATTTTTACAGCAAGTAGGACTTTATAGAGACTATCACAAAAAGTAGAACTTTATAGAAATTATCACAGCAAGTAAGATTTTATACACACTATCACAGCAAGTAAGACTTTATAGACTTATCACAGATTTTAGGACTCTATAGACATTACCACAGCAAGTAGCACTTTATGGACATTACCACAGCAAGTAGGACTTTATAGACATTATCACAAAAATTAGGACTTTATAGACATTATCACAAAAATTAGGACTTTATAGACACTATGACAAAAAGTTGGACTTTACAAACACTATCACAAAAAGTATGACCTTATAGAAATTATCACAGCTAGTAGGACTTTATAGACAATACCCCACCATATGACACAAGCACTATTTGACATTTATACTTTTTTTTTCAATCTGATCATGGTGCCCATATGATGGCCGCGAAACTTGTCTTCATAACATTCACCCCATGCAGGCAGGTGACCAGAGGCTCAACCTGAGAATGTCTGGCATCAGACAATACAACCTCTCAGACAACAGACATTAAAACTGACTAAAAGTATACGGGTACTTGAGCGAGACGGCTTGGATTACGTCATAGCACCGTTCCAGCAATTGGACCAGACACGTTATTGGACACGACACGTGACCTTGCCGGTGTGTCTGATTGGTCACATGCCACCACCAATCGAGTGCACGCGCTGTACCAATCTAATGAAACTGTCAGTTTGATTGGTTACCTTGGCGGTGATGCGCAGACCGAAGAAATTAACAAACAGGTCTCCCTATCTAATCTCGGGGCTGTATGCATGGGTTAACACGGATTAAAGTGTACACGGGGCAACATTTGGACTAGAATAGCAATGAATAGTGTACAGTATTCATATTATATTATAGCGAATAGCACCGCGACCTCTTATCAAAGCCATTGAATGAGACCGACAAGAAGAAATACATCTTCATAGGAAGTCCTCACTTTCCATGTAGATGTCAATTGGTTAGATTTTTAAAAATTGTCCTATGACATAGGAAGTCCTCACTTTCCATGTAGATGTCAATTAGTTAGATTTTTAAAAATTGTCCTATGTGTTCGGGGATGGTGGGGAGGGGGGCGACAAGGGCCTAGTTTTAGTGAAGGAAACATAATGACGTAATTCCAACAATTTGATTTTTATGTCAGTTGATCTTTTCATTCAGTACTTGTTTTTACTGACACAATCCCTTAACATTTTTGAATAAGATGGTCTCCAAAAATCAAAGATTGTTAAGACGGAGCCTATTTTTACAAGAATATAATTTAGACATCATATATATTAAAGGCAAAGATAATGTCATTGCAGATACTTTGTCCAGAAATTAATTTTCACTGTGCATATAACTTATGTTATTGTTTATAAGCTGTTAAGAAGCTTTTTGTCTAATATTTTGAAAGTAGGTAATGTACTTTCTTCAATTTCTAATAGAAAAAGAATTCCAATTTTTTTAAATGATTTTTTTTCTTTTAAGAGGGGAGGTGTTATGTAGAGCTTGTTTACAACACTTTCCTCGTGCGTGCACTCTGGTTGACCCCACATGAGACGCTACGTTCATAGATGGGCGTGGGTTATCTCTTTGATGTATCCTGTTTACTACCGACTTCCAATTAAACATGATTAGTATGTCTACTAGTAGCTTATGGAACGTTCTCGATTGTATTCGCGTCGGTAGACCCACACATATAAAGGATTGACAGGCACAGAGAGGGACGGAGATAGAGAGATATTTTTAACTTCACGAGACGTGTATTATTCTTTGTGTGCTCATATGTGTTATTCGCATTCTTCATTCATTATTATTAATTGGCACATTTTACTAATTGTGTACCGGTACAAGATTTCACATACTCTGTAAGTTGATGATTTGCAATTATATTTCTTTTGTTTTGTAATTGTATTATTACTAAAATAAATCTTACTAATTGTAATTGGCAACTGTTTTTGCGTGTCGTATCTTTATTATTGTATTTCTCAATGGTATCGTCCTTTGTTGTGCACTGTGTGAACGAGCCATAACTTAAAACAAGAGATTAATTTCTCACAAGAGAAGACAGTGCCTAACAAACCCAGATGAAGCCTTTTAGAGCTACAAGCTCTGTGGACCGCTGCCCTGTTGTATTTAAGTACCGGTATTATTCTGTAAATTTGAATCTTTTGTCTGCTACAGTTGGAGTTGACATAATAAATCAGCTATAATCTTCGCCTGTATACCAAAAGAAAATAATAATAATAAAATAACCCACAGTTTTGGAGCGAAATTCAAGCTGTTCAATTTATAAAAAAATTAAAACTATGTCTAATCATAGATATACACCAGTAGCAAAGGGCGCCCGCAGGCAGGGGCAAGGGGGGGGGAAGCAATTGCCCCCCCCCCCCCCCCGGATTGTTTGGATACAAAATTTTTTAGACAAAAAATGTATTAAAGTAAAGAGAAAATAAAGAGAAAGTAACTAAGCTGATGTCCTGTCCGTTCGTTCACCATACAAATAAGCTACCGTAAATTAAAACTATATTAAAACATTACTAAAAAATGTGTGCCCCCCCCCCTGGAAAGTTATTCGATTTTTTTGCCCCACCCTTAGAAAGTTTTCTTCGGGCGCCCATGCCAGTAGCCTATCTCAACTCAGTGACACGTGGGGGCGAACTCACAAAACTGCGCCCCTTAACAAACTCGCATATCTGTTATATAATGTTAAATCTAAAAATGCCACCCTCATCGCTCCTCTTTAGATTCGCCCCGTTGTACACATCCCTCCCGGGCAAAATAGGTCGTAGTTTAAGGGAAACGTGTACACTAGCCCCATGGTCATGGTCACTAACGTCCGAACGTGGTCCAGAGCGAAATGACGTCACCGGAAACGACGCTGATGATGCTCCACCAAAGGGAGTTGATTTGAACCGGAAGGAAACAAAGTCGGTCCTTTCTTTGATCTGATCTGATCTATGCTTGAGCTGGGAGGAAGGATCTGTTCTTCTCTACAGCAATACTATGACGTCAAGACCACTAGATTGTTTTATAAAGGGACTTCTCCACTAAGATGGGTGTCCTGGACCATGTCGTCGGGGGGGGGGGGATCTACAGATAGAGGTTGGGTATAGACAAGACGTGCGTTGGGTTCTACAGATAGTGCAGTACATGGGTGAGGTTCTACAGATAGTGCAGTACATGGGTGGGGTTCTGCAGATAGTGCAGTACATGGGGGAGGTTCTACAGATAGTGCAGTACATGGGTAGGGAGGAACGATCTGTTCTTTTCTACAGCAAGACTTTGGCGTCAAGACGACTAGATTGTTTTCTAAAGGGGCTTCTCCACTAAGATGGGTGGCCTGGGCCATGTCGTCGGGGGGGGGGGGATCTACAGATAGAGGTTGGGTATAGACAAGACGTGCGTTGGGTTCTACAGATAGTGCAGTACATGGGTGAGGTTCTACAGATAGTGCAGTACATGGGTGGCGTTCTGCAGATAGTGCAGTACATGGGTGAGGTTCTACAGATAGTGCAGTACATGGGTGGCGTTCTGCAGATAGTGCAGTACATGGGTGAGGTTCTACAGATACTGCAATACATGGGTGGCGTTCTGCAGATAGTGCAGTACATGGGTGAGGTTCTACAGATACTGCAATACATGGGTGGGGTTCTACAGATAGTACAGTACATAGGTGGGGTTCTACAGATAGTGCAGTACATGGGTGGCGTTCTGCAGATAGTGCAGTACATGGGTGGGGTTCTACAGATAGTACAGTACATAGGTGGGGTTCTACAGATAGAACCTTCGATTGGGCTTTGTAGCGAAGAGCCGAAAAATGATATTGGGAGGGGGGGGGGGATATTCCAATAAAGCGAATGTTGAAGTGGGCTTTTTCAAATAAAACGAATGTTGAAGTGGCGTTTTTCAAATAGAACGAATGTTGAAGTGGGGTTTTTCAAATAGAACGAATGTTGAAGTGGGGTTTTTCAAATAGAACGAATGTTGAAGTGGCGTTTTTCAAATAGAACGAATGTTGAAGTGGGGTTTTTCAAATAGAACGAATGTTGAAGTGGGGTTTTTCAAATAGAACGAATGTTGAAGTGGGGTTTTTCAAATAGAACGACTGTTGAAGTGGGGTTTTTCAAATAGAACGAATGTTGAAGTGGGGTTTTCAAATAGAACGAATGTTGAAGTGGGGTTTTTCAAATAGAACGAATGTTGAAGTGGGGTTTTTCAAATAGAACGAATGTTGAAGTGGGGTTTTTCAAATAGAACGAATGTTGAAGTGGGGTTTTTCAAATAGAACGACTGTTGAAGTGGGGTTTTTCAAATAGAACGAATGTTGAAGTGGGGTTTTTCAAATAGAACGAATGTTGAAGTGGGGTTTTTCAAATAGAACGAATGTTGAAGTGGGGTTTTTCAAATAGAACGAATGTTGAAGTGGGGTTTGTCAAATAGAACGAATGTTGAAGTGAGGTTTTTCAAATAGAACGAATGTTGAAGTGGGGTTTTTCAAATAGAACGAATGTTGAAGTGGGGTTTTTCAAATAGAACGAATGTTTGGGTAGGCTTTTTCAAATAGAACGAATGTTGGGGTAGGGTTTTTCAAATGGAACGAATGTTGGGGTAGGGTTTTTCAAATGGACGAATGTTGGGGTAGGGTTTTTCAAATGGAACGAATGTTGGGGTAGGGTTTTTCAAATAGAACGAATGTTGGGGTAGGGTTTTTCAAATAGAACGAATGTTGGGGTAGGGTTTTTCAAATAGATGTTATAATGGGTGCCATCTAAAGCTAGAAATAACGGAGAAGTCACACTGTTTAAAAAGTTTGTAGCGGCACTGACGGCCACAAAAAATGCTATTATAAAATACAGAACAAGAGTTTTAAAGAAATGAGGACATTTACATTTAAATACTGTTCAATTTGAACATGTCTAAAAAATACAGTTGATAGAAATAACCAATGTCAATGACAAGTCGTGAACAAGATTTTGGATCTATCAAACGAACAAACGGAGGATAAGAAACCGTGATGCGCATGACAACGCCTCTCCTGGTTAGAGGTAGGTCCAGATGTACCAGGGGCTGCCTCAACTATAGTATTTCTGGATACCTCAGAAATACTGCCACTGCTACCTAAATGCGCCTGAATGGATGACTTCATGAAAGTACTTCTGCTCGCGATGTGTCTGAATGGATGACTTCATGAAAGTACTTCTGCTCGCGATGTGTCTGAATGGATGACTTCATGAAAGTACTTCTGCTCGCGATGTGCCTGAATGGATGACTTCATGAAAGTACTTCTGCTCGCGATGTGTCTGAATGGATAACTTCATGAAAGTACCTCTGCTCGCAATGTGCCTGAATAGATGACTTCATGAAAGTACTTCTGCTCACAATGTGTCTGAATAGATAACTTCGTGAAAGTACTTCTGCTCGCAATGTGTCTGAATAGATGATTCCCGAAAGTACTTCTGCTCGCAATGTGTCTGAATGGATGACTTCATGAAAGTACTTCTGCTCGCATTGGACTGCTCCCATCTCCCTTGTTTTAATAGAGATCACTCATGCGCGACCGAGCGTCCAGCTGTCAAAGTGAACATTGGGGGGGGGGGGGGCAGGCTGAGCCCCGTGTAAGAGCCAAGTGTAAGACCCAAGGGTCAAACATGCCCCCATGTTACACTAACCCAGCCCCCCCCCCTTTCCCCTGATCGCCATCGAGTAGGTGTCTTCTTCTAGTCTTTATCCTTTAAATACCCCCCCACCTCCCCTGTGGTTGACCTACAAGTTGGATCCTCATGGATGTATACGATTCGCCATGTTGCAGTCTTGATGTGGAGCACACCACAATACTGTGGCGGCGAGGTGTGGTGGATTCTGTCGGTCCCCAGGATCATAAAAGTCCTCGCACAGACACAACTGAGACTGCACGCGACAAACCTCTGTCTGGTAACTAAAATGGCCTAAACCAATTACAATGTGAAATGAAATCTCAAAACGCACCAGGCCCAGACAGTATCCTAAACGAGATTCTTCTAATTTTGGGCCCTACGGAGAAAAAGGCAAAACTTGGTCTTATATACAGTTCTTGGAACAAAAGCAAAATCCTTAAAAATCAGGGAAAATGCCGCATTATAACATCAATATATAACAAGGAAAGACTGTCGATGATGTGAAAAGTTATATAGACCGACATTCCTTACATACGACATGGGAAAACTTGCAGAAAGAATGATCAACGATCGTCTCAGTGAACGAATGTATACATGTATTGCAACAACTGTCGTCTACTGTAAGTTATACCTCACACCTTGTACAATAACTATTGGTTTTTGGTTTTTGTTCTTTTTTTTCCAACAGAACCCTACTTTTTTTCCCTGTCCACGAAACAACCTTTTAATTAATTCCCCTGCTGTCGACCTGATGGATGTGGTCACTTGGTTATTGTCTTGTTAAAAATACCAATTGTCGATTGTCTGTTTGCTTCGCTGAATGTCTTCCACGAGGATCGCCATTCAGAAGACTTTTTTTGTTTGTTCTTAGAATGGATGGTTAGAATGGATGGTTAGAATGGATGGTTAGAATGTGTGGTTAGAACGGGTGGTTAGAACGGGTGGTTAGAATGGGTGGTTAGAATGAGTGGTTAGAATGGGTGGTTAGAATGGATGGTTAGAATTGATGGTTAGAATGGGTGGTTAGAATGTGTGGTTAGAATGGATGGTTAGAATGGGTGGTTAGATTGGGTGGTTAGAATGGGTGGTTAGAATGGATGGTTAGAATGGGTGGTTAGATTGGGTGGTTAGAATGGGTGGTTAGAATGGATGGTTAGAACAGGTGGTTAGAAAGAGTAGTTGGAGCAGGCAATGAGGATGTGTGGTGGGAAAGTATGGATGCGAACTGTGGTCATTGTCCGAAGTGAATCAGCTACTGTAAATAGTCAACGGCTTGGGGGCGTGGCTGCACATAGTATCAAGCGTGTCCAAATTTCTGGCTATACACGCCACGTAACATTGGATAGGGGGGGGGTGCCTAACCTAAAGGCAAAGCTCTTTGTTAAGTCAATGATCATGAAGGCAGTGTGAAACATCCCAAGCTCTAAGTTAAGTCAATGATCATGAAGGCAGTGTGAAACATCCCAAGCTCTAAGTTAAGTCAATGATCATGAAGGCAGTGTGAAACATCCCAAGCTCTAAGTTAAGTCAATGATCATGAAGGCAGTGTGAAACATCCCAAGCTCTAAGTTAAGTCAATGATCATGAAGGCAGTGTGAAACATCCCAAGCTCTAAGTTAAGTCAATGATCATGAAGGCAGTGTGAAACATCCCAAGCTCTAAGTTAAGTCAATGATCATGAAGGCAGTGTGAAACATCCCAAGCTCTAAGTTAAGTCAATGATCATGAAGGCAGTGTGAAACATCCCAAGCTCTAAGTTAAGTCAATGATCATGAAGGCAGTGTGAAACATCCCAAGCTCTAAGTTAAGTCAATGATCATGAAGGCAGTGTGAAACATCCCAAGCTCTAAGTTAAGTCAATGATCATGAAGTCAGTGTGAAACATCCCATGCCAAGTTTTTAAAACAATTAACAAAATCCCACACATAATTTTAAACCTTTTTTTTTTTTTTTATAATCTAACCGCAAATTTTTTTGGTCTGTTTTGTCTGTACCGCACGAGTCTCCACCCCACCCAATGAACACAAGGACTGAATGGCATGACGTCACAGCTCCTATCATCCGAGCAGACACTGAGAACACCACGCGGTGTTAATAATTGGTGGCATAATCGAATCAGCGACATGAACTTAACAACAAAAATTGCCACGTCCCCCCCCCCCCCCCAAAAAAAAAATAAATCAATATACATACGACAATGCAACTGTTCCGAATGAGATTGAAAAGTGGGGGAGGGGTGGGGGGTGGGGGGCAGTTTAATTTGCTAATGTTTAGAACAAATCCTGAAACAGATTGAAACTATCATTGTGGTCAGGTTGTAATGTTTGCGAGAAGTGAAAGATTAGATTGCATTTGTTGATTTTTTTAATTTTTTAAAATAAAAATGTAATCAAATCAATATCTTTAGAAATCATCATACGTCACATGCAGATCAACAACAGCACCTGTTCAGAGATGACAATGACAGTTTTTGATCCCTCCTCTGAGCAGAGGATTTGGGAGGTTGGAGAATATAGCAAACGCTAGGAGAGTAAAAGAATGGAGGATGTAGCAACCGTTAGAAGGAGAAAAGAGTGGAGAATGTAGCTACCTTTAGGAGGATAAAAGAGTGGAGGGTGTAGCTACCATTAGGAGGAGAAAAGAGTGGAGGACGTAGCTTACTTTAGGAGGAGAACAGAGCGGAGCACGTAGCTACCTTTAGGAGGAGAAAGGAGTGGAGGATGTAGCTACCTTTAGGAGTATAAAAGAGATGATGATGTAGCTACCATGAGGAGGAGAAAAGAGTGGAGGATGTAGCTACCATTAGGTGGAAAAAAGAGTGTAGGATGTAGCTACCATTCGGAGGAGAAAAGAGTGGAGGACGTAGCTACCGATAGGAGGAGAAAAGAGTGGAGGACGTACCTAAATTTTGTAGTAGAAAATAGTAGAGGATGTAGCTACGGTTAGGAGGAGAAATGCGTGGAGGATATAGCTAACGTGAGACGGAGAGAAGAGTGGAGGAAATAGCTACGGTTAGGAGGAGAAATGCGTGGAGGATATAGCTAACGTGAGACGGAGAGAAGAGTGGAGGAAGTAGCTACGGTTAGGAGGAGAAATGCGTGGAGGATATAGCTAACGTGAGACGGAGAGAAGAGTGGAGGAAGTTAGGAGAATAAAAGAGAGGAGGATGTAGTTAACTTTTGGAGGAGAATAGAATGGAGGATGTGGCTTTAGTTAGGAGGAGAAAAGCGCGAAGGATTTAGCTAACTTGAGGAAGAGAGGACCTGGGAGGGTGAAGGTGGACAAACTCTGACATTTGTTCTCTAATCGTTTTGACAATGGCGAGCACGCGCCAGGTCCAAGTCTCGCCAGGTGGTCTTCAAGTCTCACGGGACTCTCCGATATTTAACACAGATCATGTGACCGATACGGCCATGATGGTTGGACGCACGCCTGCGACGCCTAACGGGGCGTTTCCTTAATTAGATTATTGGGCAGAGGCACTACCAAGATCTTCTCCGTGAACTTGGGGACATTTCCTGGAGTGGGTCCTTTATGTCAAAGGCGGGCTTTTGATTGGGGGGGGGGGGGCAAGGGGGGGTCAAAAAATTTTGGTTCTATTTAAACATGGTATTTACTCAATAGAATCAAATCTAGTCAACTATTACAAGCCACTCTTTGAAAACGATAATATATGATATGTGTTGTTTGGACTTTGCCAAGCTAATAATAAAATACAAACGATTTATTTACCCCGCCGTTGTTTGTGAGCTGATAAAGAGTTTATCATAGATAAGCGATATCCAAAAATCAAAGTGATTGTTGCATCCAACTTTATGTTTTTTTTTTTGTTTTTTTTTTGTTGTTTGTTTTTTTTTGCGTTTCTAGAGCCGGAGTAGTCACGTGACCGTCTCGTCATTATTTATCTGCAGATTTTTTTTATTTTAAAAATCCAATCACTTTATTGCACTTGTGCACACACACAAAAAAATAATAAATAAACAATTTAAAAAAAGTCCATTTAAGAATACCAATAATCAAACCTATGAAACCGCTGCTATCTTTGATTCGGTGTTTTGACTGTGTAACATGGCAGCACCAACTGCCGCGAAAACCAGCCCCCGGGCGCGTGGACGAGGGGACGCAACGCACGATTAGTGATGAGCCGGGTTTATTTTGGGAATAATGACGCGATTGTTTAGCTTGGATCCAGTAGATTTTTGCTATGATAGTGCTCACGTTCGGGCCACATGTTCACTGTTTGGGGACACTCCAAACTTCAAACGGCCCCACCGCCAGGCTCGCCTGCGCCGTCGAATGTGTGAGCGTGCCGTAACTGAGCCGGAAAATTTTTACCGAATCAAAGGGTCACGGAGTCGGAAACATTTCGAGCTTCAGCTTTTTAACGGGGCGAGTCACGCGTCGTGACAGTTGTTCGTGCACCGTGACGCAGGTATCTATTCCGTGAAGATATTTACCCCCCCTCCCCTTACATTTGTGTGTTAAAAGGTTACCGACACACCCAGGACCCGGCACACTTTGACCAGACACACCCAGGACCCGGCACACTTTGACCCGACACACCCAGGACCCGGCACACTTTGACCCGACACACCCAGGACCCGGCACACTTTGACCCGACACACCCAGGACCCGCCACACTTTGACCCGACACACCCAGCACCCGGCACACTTTGACCCGACACACCCAGGACCCGGCACACTTTGAACCGGCACACTTTGACCCGACACACCTAGGACCCGGCACACTTTGACCCGACGCACCCGGCACACTTTGACCCGACACACCCAGCACCCGGCACACTTTGACCCGAAAAACACCCATGCCCCGGGTATTCTTTTGACCCGACAAACGTAGGCCCCGGCACACTTTGACCTGACACACGTAGGCCCCGGCACACTTTGACCTGACACACGTAGGCCCCGGCACACTTTTCACCCGAGATACCCAGGAACCGGCACACTTTGATCCGACACACCCGGCCCCCGGGATATTTTGACCCGACACAACCGGTCCCCCGGTATACTTTTGACTCGACACAACCGGTCCCCCGGTATACTTTTGACCCAACACACCCAAGTAGAGTTCGACCGAAAGTGATGTTCTGATTTCGTTCAAAACCGAAACTAGGCCAAAAGTTAAAAGCGAATTTCGGCTGAAACCGAAGCCGAAACCAAAAGCTTAACTACACTTTCGGCCGAAACCGAAACCAATGGCATAAAGAGACTTTCGGCCGAAACCGAAGAATAAACCGAAATATTTAGATATTTTGAAATTCGTTCACGCATACATTCTGCATACATCGGAAAATGATGTACGATCTCACCCGGGAACTGAATTTGGAAGTCAACAAAGACATTTGACATGTGGTCTAAACAAAGACATTTGACATGTGGTCTAAACAAAGACATTTGACATGTGGTCTACACTTTTGTTTTTCCTTTTATTATTCCGGAAAAGTATTTTTCACATAAACGACTCCGCATACAGCAATGGAGTCAAACGGAGATGCCATGATTCCGGGACATTTCTAAAAAAGGCAATGCTTCGATTACTGTCAATGGACAGGATTCCACCATAATGTTAAATAAGTGTATTTTAATAGGATTTCAGTGTTTCATATCGCTACATAAATGTCGGTTACCCAAGCTGCCCGTGAATTGGAATGCCGCCATACAGAACTGAAGACATAGTTTTAGGGCAACATCAAGCAGTCAATCTCAACTTCAACACGTGCATCAAGCAAACCTCAGTTACTGATGTTTCAAATGGATTTATAAATGTACACATGACGGGCTCATTCATTCGGACATTATTATATTCTGACTTTTATGTGTCGAGTCTCCATTCTTGCATATGTCGACTCGTACATTGGCCAATAATTGGTTATTTGTCAAGGCCCGTACTGTGTAAAATTGTTGTCCGCCTCTCGGAATGCTGTTCTTTGTTTTCATAAATGTCTTATACCCCCTTTTATTTTCTTTTTCCTTTTACATTCTTCAATTGGTAGGATATATATATATATATATATATATATATATATATCCGGTATGTAAAGACAAATGCCCACCAGGGAGCTCGCCACTACGCTAACACATACTGGCTCAATCTAAGCTCCAACATACAATCAGCTGCTGATAGAGGTGATGCAAAGTCAATGTACGAGAATATAAAGAATATAAAGCAAGCAACAGGCTCTCTGATATCCAAGACTGCGCCCTCAATGTCCAAATCAGGGGAAATTATTACTGATCGAGATAAACAACTAAAGCGGTGGATAGAGCACTACTTGGAAATTATACGCAACGATAAACCATGTCTCAATCTCTGCCCTGGACGATATCCCAGACTTACCGATCATGGAGGAACTTGATACCCTACCCACAATAGAAGAGCTACGTAGAGCCATCGATTGTCTCGCCAGTGGGAAAGCCCCGGGCAATGATGGTATCCCACCAGAAGCTCTCAAATGTGGAAAAGGAGTACTATTACAGCCCTTGCACGATCTCCTTACTCTGTGCTGGGAACAGGGACAGCTACCACAAGAGTTGAAAGATGCAAACATCGTTACATTGTACAAAAATAAAGGAGACAAGAGTGACTGCAACAACTATCGTGGAATCTCCCTCCTCAGCATAGTTGGAAAGGCTTTCGCCCGAGTTGCATTAACACGCCTACAGACCCTAGCATCGCGTGTACTCCCAGAATCGCAATGTGGTTTTCGCGCCGGTAGGTCAACCATAGACATGATCTTCTCTCTGCGCCAGCTGCAGGAGAAGTGCAGGGAGCAACATATGCCTTTATACATTGCGTTTGTCGACCTCACTAAGGCTTTTGATCTTGTCAGCAGAAGCGGCCTGTTTCAGATCCTCAAAAAGATAGACTGCCCTACACGACTGCTTAACATTATCAAGCGGTTCCACGAAAACATGCAGGGCACAGTGTGCTATAACGGTGCCGCCTCAGAAGCTTTTCAAGTGGGTAGTGGAGTAAAGCAAGGTTGCGTGCTGGCTCCTACTTTATTTGCAATCTTTTTCTCCATCCTACTCCAGTATGCCTTTCAGAACAACAGCGAGGGGATATGCATCCACAATAGAGATGACGGCAAATTATTCAACATTGCCCGCCTTAGAGCTAAGACTAAAACAAGAAAGGTCATGCTGCGGGAGTTCTTGTTTGTGGACGATGCCGCTTTGGTATCTCACACAGCTGACGGCCTGCAGAGCCTCGTATCCAGCCTTTCCGCTGCCTGCAAATAGTTTGGCCTGACAATTAGCCTAAAGAAAACTAACATTATGGAACAGGGCGCTGACTCCCTCCCCACTATCGCCATCGACGACTACGACTTGGATACTGTTGACAGATTCACATATCTGGGATCCAACATATCGAGCACCCTCTCAATGGAGGATGAGATAAGTGGAAGGATAGGGAAGGCCGCAACTGTTATGGCCAGACTGAAGAAAAGAGTCTGGTTAAACGCCAAACTCTCAACAAGAACTAAGCTGCAGGTGTAGAGACCGACCGAATTTCGGCTTCGGTTTCGGCGCCGAAAGTGGCCATTTTATCACTTTCGGCCAAGTTTCGGTTTCGGCCGAAACTGAATAGTTAACTTTCGGCTTAATTTCGGTTTCGGCCGAAAGAGAAAAGTTAACTTTCGGTTTTTCTTCGGTTTCGGCCGAAATTGACTTAGACTTTCGGCCATCCGGCCGAAAGTGACTCAGGTTTTCGGTCATCTAATAATCAGCGAAAACGATATTTAACAACAAACTAAGCGACATTTAAGAACAAATTAAGCGATCTTTGAGATCAAACTAAACGATATTTAACAACAAACTAAGCGACATTTAAGAGCAAACTAAACGATCTTTAAAACGAACTAAGCGATCTTTAAGAACAATTTAAGCGATCTTTAATAACAAACTAAACGATCTTAAAGAACAAACTAAACGATTTTTAAGACCGAACTAAATTATCTTTAAGAACAAAACAAATGATCTTTAATAGTAAACTAAATGATTTATAAGAATAAACTAAGCGATCTTTAACGGAAAACTAAATGCTCTTTAGGAACAAACTAAAAGATCTTTAAGAACAAACTAATCGATCTTAAGGAAAAAATCAATTATCTTTAAGAACAAACTAAGGGATCCTAATGAAAAAACTAAGCGATCTTTAACACAAACTAAGCAATCTTTATGAACAAACTAAACGATCTTTAACAACAAACTAAGCGAT
>CAXITT010000277.1:460289-569394 GCA_964033795.1 Lymnaea stagnalis
CTGGTCGCATACCAAAGGACGTGCTATACAGCGAGCTGGCGACAGGGAAAAGGTCAGTTGGACGGCCTCGTCTGAGATACTTAGACATATGCAAAAGAGACATGAAGTCGGCCAACATCGACATCTCAAACTGGAAGGAGCTGGCAGAGGATCGATCCTCATGGTGGACATCGTGAAGGCAGGATCACTACATGCCGAGGATCAAAACAGGGCGGAAACAGCTGCAAAAAGAGCGAGGAGGAAGGCCGGTAAATACTAATCCACCGCATTCGTGTGTGGTAAATGTAACAGAGACTGCCATTCGAGGATTGGTCTCACCAGCCACACCAAGAGCTGCAAGCAATAAAGATAATCTATCGTCTCCCGCAGACGGAAAGATGCCATACATACATGTATACACACAATTTTTTTAAAATTCATGTAATTTTTTTGTCGTGTTAATGATAAAAGAAGTGACTTTATGGGATTTGGTCTCAGACTATAAGTTAGGTCCTCGAAAAGTTCGTCTCTTCTCAAAGGCCAGAGTACATGTATTTGATTTGGTCTTTTCTTCTCACATGCAACACAACGTCAAACAATCAGCGCTTTAGAACTGGTGTCTTAAAGATTAGACAAAAGTTTTAGTCGCGTGGAATAAAACTCGAAATTCTAACATTGCAATCTAGTTGCCCCCTTGTTACACTCTAGTTCCCCCCCTTGTTGCACTCTAGTTGCCCTCTAGTTGCCCCCTTGTTGCACTCTAGTTGCCCTCAAGTTGCCCTCTAGTTGCACTCTAGTTGCCCTCTATTTCCCCTCTAGTTGCCCTCTAGTTGTGCTCAAGTTGCCCTCTAGTTGCCCTCTAGTTGCCCTCTAGTTGTGCTCAAGTTGCCCTCTAGTTGCCCTCTAGTTGCCCTCTATATCTTTGTCTATCAGAAATAGAACGATCAACTCAATTTTTAGTAAAATTAACGCCTCAGGAGTGTTACGTCGAGGTCCACAATCATGCAGACAACATGACCATACGACGGCACAGACCATAAGCATGACATATGACATCATGTAGAATTGATGACTTTAAGACGACACACCATAAACATGACATATGGCATCCTGTAGACGGCACATAATTTCGTCATAAGCAGGAGATATGACAACTCCCCATCCACCCACCCCCGCTCCCACTCGAAAAGCAAAGGAATTCATTAAAATTAAATTCACTAAGAATTGTCTCCGCGAAGAAGACGGCCCCCATGAGGCGACAGACTCCGTGCACACAAGAGTGTTTGTCTACTGAAGACTTGGCTGCGACCTGATAGCGGTGTCGGTAATTAATAATCATATCATGAAAATAGCGCACGTCTCCTCGGAGTGAGCCTTAGAATGGCTAATGCCAAAGAGCCACCCCGACTCATGCGCAGGGGATTACATCACATCTGGCGCACGTGCAGGTAAAATAACGGATTGGGTTGGCTAAACTACATCTCGCCTCGAGGGCCGTGCGTGTTATTGCTTCAGGTAAGCAGCGTCGAGGTGAAATCCAATCGAACCCGAAGCCCGTAACGAGAAATTATGGAAGTCCAAGAAGCGTGAAGAAATCCCCGCGCGCAATTGTTCGGTCACGTGCCGCTACCGGCGAAAGTAAAACGAAACAAGGAGACCGGCAGGAGTTAACGAAACGCAAAGAAGAGCTGAACACGACGGGAAAGCCATTTTATGGTCAGACGGGTGGGGGCGATGTAAAAACATGGATTGGAAAAGTAACCGCGGAGTAATTTCAATGGCTGCGGTGTTTGGTGACAATAGTGCGTTATGTGAAACCTGCTTCAAGTGTTTTGTTGAGAATTTCCCGCGTTTTTTTGTTTAGGTTCTCATTGATTTGAGTTTGAAATCTAAACAAGGAAGAAGAGCACTGCTTTGCTCGAAGTGACGTAGTGATTGTGCCCTAAGCTTTTATCTCCCATCTGTTAGAGAAAAGTCATTTGTGTGCGTGTGTGTCTGTGTGTGTGGTTAAGCAAATGTTGAGTTAAAGTTCTCTTTTGTTTGTCTTCTTTTAAAATGTATTGATGTGCCCACAATTTAAACTAACATCTCTGTCCTTTTAGATTACGACAGGGTTGTTATAAATGATATGTCAAATTGGGTTGTTATAAATGATATGTCAAATTGTGTTGTTATAAATGAAATGTCAAATTGTGTTGTTATAAATGATATGTCAAATTGGGTTGTTATAAATGATATGTCAAATTGGTTGTTATAAATGATATGTCAAATTGTGTTGTTATAAATGATATGTCAAATTGGGTTGTTATAAATGATATGTCAAATTGGGTTGTTATAAATGATATGTCAAATTGGGTTGTTATAAATGATATGTCAAATTGGGTTGTTATAAATGATATGTCAAATTGGGTTGTTATAAATGATAGGTATGTCAAATTGGGTTGTTATAAATAATATGTCAAATTGGGTTGTTATAAATGATATGTCAAATTGGGTTGTTATAAATGATATGTCAAATTGGGTTGTTATAAATAATATGTCAAATTGGGTTGTTATAAATGATATGTCAAATTGGGTTGTTATAGATGATATGTCAAATTGGGTTGTTATAGATGATAGAATTTCAAATGAGTCAATCATTAAATGTTTACACGGTAAATGGCTCAATAGCAGTTAGTTACCCCATGATGAGGCTAGTCAATTAGTAGCTAGATACCCCATGATAGATGGCTAGCCAATAGTTGCTAGTTATCAAACTTGAAAATTAACCATCCACCTGTCTTTGATCTGAAATATTCAGATCCCTAAATAAAAATGTCGACCCATGAAATCCATCAATTAAATACTTTTAGGTTATATTTTGACATACAAATGACACCCCCTCCCCCCCCCCCTCCCAACCATTTTTTCAGACACAGTCTGAGTAACCAGCAGATCCATGAACAGATTAGAACCTAACCACTTCATCCAATCACTTTTCAGTAGCGCTAAAAACCCTTTTTAGCCGGAAACACCTCCATCTTGTGTCACCTGGCCATTTCCGACGTGGCCATAGCCTCGTCTGCAAGGTATCGATACCTCGGTGTGAACCGTGCCCATAACGACTGATTAGACCCGGAGGGCCACTTGATTGGCGCGTGATGATGACTGAGGTAAACACTTGGACGACGTCAGGGCCGTATCTGGACACGGATCCGTCATCAGGTGGGTGATGGGATCGCTAGTCAGGGCGGCCAGTTATCTGTCAAGGAGGAACAACTCTTATCTACGTCTGGTCACATTGATAAGGACGCGACCTGTAACAAACAGAGCTGCGGGGCTGGGGGGGGGGGAAACAAAAGCCGTAAGAAATTGACGGGTTTTAATTGACATCTAACTCACCGTCTACAACAGTGGTTCTCAACCTTCCTAATGCCGCGACCCTTTAAATTTTAAAACAGTTCCTCATGATGTGGTGACCCCCCCCCCACCCAACCATAAAATTATTTTTGTTAGTACTTCATAAATATTTGTTTTTGGTGGTCTTAAGCGACCCTTGTGTAAGGGTACCTCCCAAAGGGGTCGCGACCCACAGGTTGAGAACCGTTGGTCTACAATATTGAAAACATTTTTTTCCATGGATTAGTGTTATAAAGGAACGCGCTATAAAGGCAATGCCATGGTCGTAAACATCAACTCCCAAGATTCGTTCTGTACATAAAGGAAGCTTCTGACCCCTGGAGATCTCCGGGCCGTAACTCGATTGCCTGCGTTGTCCGGGGCGATTGTCATAAACTGCCGTGGTCACCTGATGGACCACCGGCCTCCCGCTGGTCAAATCTGCCATCTCCCACGGGCGGTAGTCCAGTTGGTGAACTTAGACTTTCACGAGATTCACATAATTCAGTTTTGATCTGAACAAGATTTCAAGCCGGCGTGTGTGGGGAGAAATGGAAAATGAATGTGTGTGTGTTGACATGGAGAAATATCTGTGGGGGCTTGGAGAAGTATCTGTGGGGGTATGGAGAAGTATCTGTGGGGGGGGGGCTTGGAGAAGTATCTGTGGGGGTATGGAGAAGTATCTGTGGGGGGGGCTTGGAGAAGTATGCGTTGGGGCGTGGAGCAGTTTGTGAAAGGGCGTTAAGAAGGAAGGGTGGGTACATGTGTTCGGGGACCAGTAAAAGTGTGTGGTGAACCACTACAAAGAATAGAATCTATAGACTCACAATTATGTTCTTTTCATGACCAAGTGTAACTGATACTTAACATATAGCCTATATAATTACTTTTATCTGAATCCGTATGCTATTATCAATAGACTATTTTCTATACAGATCTATACTATTATCAAGAGACTATTACCTATATAGTATCTATAGACTATTATCTATCTATATAGTTACTATTTAATGAGTAATAAGGGAAGTGACTGCAATCAGGTTAGCACAATATAACATGAGTAAAACAGAGTAGGGTTAAACCACACATTTCTTTTGCTGCCCACCGATACTACGTCCCGGCTAAGTGATATTTCTTATTTTTTATACCGTTTTTTCTGTTGTTTGTTCGCTGACGAAGGCTTTCTGTCGACACGTTCGTTGTTTTGTTGCGTTTCTTTTTTCAGGTTTAACCCTACTCTGTTTTCCTCATTTTACTATTTAAAATGGTTACTTTTACTCGCATGGCATGTTTATGAATTTAAACACTTTGGTAGTTTGAATTGAGGCCCCCGCATTCTAACTATAGCTTATAGGAGGATCCAACGCTAGTCTCAAGGGTGGAGAGAGTT
The DNA here is from genome assembly GCA_964033795.1 of Lymnaea stagnalis. NCBI lineage: Eukaryota > Metazoa > Mollusca > Gastropoda > Lymnaeidae > Lymnaea > Lymnaea stagnalis. Next base: position 465,037 of record CAXITT010000277.1, read on the forward strand.
ACATAATATAAGCTCTTACAGGAGGGCCTAGCGATAGTCTCAGGGGTGAGGAGATTTGCATATTATACGCTCTTATAGGAGGATCCAACGCTAGTGTCAAGGGAGAGGAGAGCTGCATATTATAAGCTCTTATAGGAGATCACCCTACCCAGTACTCTACGGTATTTCGCTGCCCCACGTTTCAATGACAGTCACCCACCGACTCCGCGGCTGATTGATAGCTGCAAGGGACAGACAACCGCGTGTAGACTTGTCGGTTATAAATATGAAGACCACTTCGTACATTGTTGCCTGCAGCACGCACGCGTAGGGCCACGGCCCAGCGACAGGCAGGACCAGCAGGGACAGGGGGCCACAGGCAGCACCAGCAGGGGGCAGCGGGGGCGACTTGGACATGTGTTTTATCTAACAAAAGCTTAAACCACGCGCCCACAGTCAGGTCCGGACAATGAGAGCTAAAGCAGGTTAACAAGAATTGACAGGCCGACTATGACAGGTAACCCGCCTGTGAAATATTCAACTATCAGGCCATTGTACCCAAGGCCATTGGACCAGGACATGTGAGGAATAGTCAACACCATTACCCCTTTGTAACTGTAGTTCGAAATGGGGGCTGTGGTAGGGGGTGATGAGGTATGAATAGCACCACAGAATACATAATGTCGTGCTCACAAGAAACTACTATAGTGTAAGATGGTGGACATTAAATGGGGATTTAAAAGAGCTTGAAGATGAACAATTAAAAAAAATTGAATCCAATAAAAAGTCACGTCTTTGTGAATACAAAACTCCCGAGAGTTACCAACTGAAAGGAACCGCTTGCTTTGGTGACTTTTGTGACACGGGAGAATGAGACCTTTGGTAACTTTTACCAATTTTAATGTATTTTATTGTTATGTTAGACCAAGACAACGTACACAAAAAAACGAAAAAAAAAAAAAAAAAAAAAAAAAAAGAAAAGAAAACATCAAAGCTTAATATCAGGAACTTTTCTTGAAGAATGAGAACCGTTGTTTTGTTATTCTGATGTATCACGTGCTAAGTTGGCAGAAAGTTCTTCGCGTCGAGAGATGGAAAAACAAAGATTTCACAAATTTTGCATTTAAAAAAAAAATACTGTGACGCTAATAGCCAAAGACGTCACCAACACCCATTCAAAGTATCCTTAACACATGACCTTAACACATGGCCTTAACACATGACCTTAACACATGACCTTCACACATGACCTTAAAACATGACATTAACACACGACCTTAACACATGACCTTAACACGTGACCTTAACACATGACCTTAACACATGACCTTAACACATGATCTTAACACATGACCTCAACACATGACCTTAACACATGGCCTTGACACATGACCTTGACACGTGACCGTAACCATTGACCTAACGGGCTTCTCAAATTCGTAGAACAAAAGGGGTCCCAAAAAAAACAAAAAAATTCAAAGAGATATCCCTTTCTGACTGTTGACATTAAATGCCATTCATTAATATAATATCAAAGAGGCTTTGTGAAGACAGCAGCTTGTGTGAAATAAAACAATGATAAACTAGGATAGATAACATCGAACTGATCTAATATCAACCCAATATGTTGTGGGAAACGGTTGAAGTTAATCAGGTTAGGGGTCGTTCATTAATAATGCCAACAAAAATAAAGGGGGAGGGGGTTTGGAAATGTTTGACAATTGTTAACTAGGGGAAAAAAAGGGGTGGGGGGAGATTAGTTGACGACAACAATCATATTTTCTCTATTAAAATTTTAATCTTACAAATCGATTGGCTACTAATTATTTTAACAAATTTAATGAGTATAAATTAAAAAAATTTACATAATTTTTTAGGCTTTTGACAATATAATAGTTATTTAATATGTTTCTGTCTGTGCACTGCAGATGGCTGGTCAGAATGTCAGCATATTTAATTAATGCAAGAGAAGTCAAAAGTTGGCCTCTCTTCGCCTGTAGATTATGTCTGTCGCAAATGACTAGGGCGATATGTTTGCGGTCATGTTGCAGGTATGGAACAAGGAAAAGGCTCAAGGGTCATGTGCAGTCAACATAAATGCTATTGATAGAGTAGGAATAGGGGAAAGTAAAGTGAGTAACAATAATAAAATCGCTGCTTGAATGGATTTGAACGGATTTGCAAAGTCTGTAACATCTACTTTGCATCACAAGTCATATTGAAATCTCAGGTTTAACAACACGGACAATGCATAAGAAAATACCACCTGCTCCTCAACAAAAAAGGATTCGACTAATGCAAGTAGCTGCCAGGAGACAGAGAGAGCTTATGGCAAGTATTGCTCACACTGACAATGCTTCTATTTTAAGTGCTGAATTGTTAGATGAGGATAATGTTGACTTGTCTGGTATATCAATTCCGCAAGATGAAAATGATAAATCAGCTACTAGATGATGATAGTAGCTAGAAACTATGCTACACTTGTCAGCTATACTGAAAAATAATAATATTTCTACTTCCACATATAATGATATTTAGACTTTAACAACTTTTCATTGATTCTGCATTATAAAATTTAAGTGTAAAAACTTTTTAACTTGTTAAATAACAAGCTAAAGATGCAATAACATGTTTTTTCTTTAATGTTGTGTCATTAAAATAGATCAGAAAAAAAAGTAAAATATACTAATATATTTATTTATATATTTTTTTTGGGTGGGGGTGATACAAATGTTGATATAATTACTTAAAGGGGGGGGGGTCATTGAAAGTTGGGGGGGGGCATTGAAAGTTATTGACAGTTATTGTCAAAAAAAAAAGGGGGGGGGGTAAAATGCTTAAAAATTGTTGACGTATTTAATTGACGCCCCTTCATTGTTCCGCTTTTTAAACAGGGGCGCCTGACTAATCACACCTACTACATTGTTCACACAAATATAATGAAGTGCGCCGACTGGTCACTCCTACATTCTTCACACCAATATGATGAAGTGCGCCCACTGGTCACTCCTACATTCTTCACACCAATATGATGAAGTACGTCGACTGGTCACTCCTACATTCTTCACACCATTATCATGTAAAAGTGTAAGAAAAAAAAATCATAAGGCTGAGCCAGGCTGGCAAACATTGGACCTGTCTTTCTTTAGCAACATGGAGCAGACCCGACGTCCACACACGTCCTCAGTGTGTTGAAACACGGGTTCAGTTCAGGTCAACGCGCACGCGCACAGACGAGGCTGTCCCAAAACCTTCTGCATCCAATCAGAGCACGAATTCTAGTTGCAACAACTTCCGGTCGGCACGTGACCAGGCCGGACCGTGCCGAGATTAGAGTTACTTTTTCACCAATCTGTCCACTACGCATGCGTGGCCATACAACGACAAACAATGGCGGCCTCGGCGTAGTCAAGAGTTCATTTCCCTCGAAATTCATCAACCCAGTAAACAGACATGCGCGTGGCATGTCACGTGATTGGACTACCGTCTGAAAAGACCGGTTCCCGCCTACTGTTTGAAATTGTGAAATTGATCCGGTCTATATCTAAACACGGGGAGAACACTGCCAACACCAGGCATCATGACGACATAATTAACTTCCCCTTTGGACACTGGGCAAGGAACATCAGTAAACAGAAAATGGAATTGGCCATGGCGGGCAAGACGACATCGACACCACGTGACACGAATGGGCCACTTGACGGGACGCAGGACTTGAATTCATCTCTAGAGTTGAAACCAGTCAACAATCCACTTAATAGGGCGAAGTATCTTTTAGAAATAATGGTGAATGAGCTTCATCAGAAGGATCACATCTACCCCTCCACCGAAGTGTCAGCAGATATACAGCGTGTTGACTGATTTGTAGCAAGGATTGGTGGAACATAGCCTGAGTTATGAGCAATGATTGGTGGGATATAGATTGAGTTATGAGCAATAATTGGTGGGACATAGACTGGGCTATGAACAATGGTTGATGGGGCATAAACTCAGTTATGAGCAATGATTGGTAGGACATAGGATCTGTCAAGAGCAATGATTGGTGGGACATAGGCTTTGTAAAGAGCAATGATTGGTGGGACAAAGACTGAGGTACGATTGACAAGATGGATGAATATGTATTAAATTTCACCAATATAAGACATTATGAATGTTGACGGAAATAGTTACACGTTGCAACACAGAACGAATGTTTACTAAACGATTACAAATCCCAAGACAGGAGGAATCTTCAATGAACAGTTACATAGCACCAAAATGAACAGATACAGAAAATTTAATGAAGTGTTGTAAGTGATTGAAGACCGATAAGAGGGTACAAAGTTAAGAGTGTACAGAGATAAGAGTGTACAGAGATAAGAGGCTACAGAGAGAAGAGGGTACAGAGAGACGATGGAACAGAGAGAACAGGGTACAGATGGAAAAGGGTATATACAGTGAGAAGAGGAAACAGAGAGACATGGGTTCATAGAAAACAGGATACAGAGAGAGAAGAGGTTTCAGAGTCAAGACCATGCAGAGAAAAGGGTCTATAGAGGTACGAGTGTACCGAAAGAAGAGGATACCGACAGAAGAGTGTAGAGAGAAAGGAGTCTACAGAGGCATGTGCTTAAAATAAACACATAACTGAAAGTGGTGCACCATCAGAAGTGTTTAGGTGCACCATCAGAAGTGTTTAGGTGCACCGTCAGAGGTGTTTAGAGTCTTTGTGCGCGACCGCTGTGTGACATCTTACTTAGAAACAAGAGAACATCTCAACGTAAGAAGCAGAAGCTGACCTGGTCAAAATCACATTTCAGGTCATCAAAATCCCATTGGGCAGCTTCCCACCCTCCTCCCCCACACACACTAAGAATAAAGCTTGCCCAACAGAGCATTTGACACACAATCTTCTTAAAATATACGACAGTCAGTTGCATAGTTACCAAACGGGCTGTTCTGAAGTCAGCGTCACCTCAAGTAAAAAAGCAATATTTTTCTCTTTCTAGTTCAGTGTTAGGTATTCACTGATAACACCACCGACTCTTGTCATTCTCTCGTCCTCTCGGAGTTGCACGGGCCATGACGTTAGACACAACTTAAGAATACACAACCAAACGTAACACACCACAATATAGCACCAACACACTACCACATAAGACCACACAGCACCAACACACTACCACATAGGACCAACACACTACCACATAGGACCAACACACTACCACATAGGACCAATACACTACCACATAGGACCAACACACTACCACATAAGACCAACACACTACCACATAAGACCAACACACTACCACATAGGACCAACACACTACCACATAAGACCACACATCACCAACACACTACCACATAGGACCAACACACTGACACATAGGACCAACACACTACCACATAGGACAAACACACTACCACATAGGACCAACACACTACCACATATGACCAACACACTACCACATAAGACCACACAGCACCAACACACTACCATATAGGACCAACACACTACCACAAAGGACCAACACACTACCACATAGGACCAACACACTACCACATAGGACCAACACACTACCACATAAGACCACACATCACCAACACACTACCACATAGGACCAACACACTGACACATAGGACCAACACACTACCACATAGGACCAACACACTACCACATAGGACAAACACACTACCACATAGGACCAACACACTACCACATATGACCAACACACTACCACATAAGACCACACAACACCAACACACTACCACATAGGACCAACACACTACCACATAGGACCAACACACTACCACAAAGGACCAACACACTACCACATAGGACCAACACACTACCACATAGGACCAACACACTACCACATAAGACCAACACACTACCACATAGGACCAACACACTACCACATAAGACCACACATCACCAACACACTACCACATAGGACCAACACACTGACACATAAGACCAACACACTACCACATAGGACCAACACACTACCACATAGGACAAACACACTACCACATAGGACCAACACACTACCACATATGACCAACACACTACCACATAAGACCACACAGCACCAACACACTACCACATAGGACCAACACACTACCACATAGGACCAACACACTACCACATAGGACCAACACACTACCACATAAGACCACACAGCACCAACACACTACCACATAGGACAATCACACTACCACATAGGACCAACACACTACCACATAGGACCAACACACTACCACATAGGACCAACACACTACCACATAGGACCAACACACTACCACATAGGACCACATAGCACCAACACACTACCACACAGCACCAACACACTACCACATAGGACCAACACACTACCACATAGGACCAACACACTACCACAAAAGACCACATAGCACCAACACACCACCAAAAAGCAACAACAAACCAACACATAGCACCAACACACCACAACATAGCACCAACACACCACCAAAAAGCAACAACAAACCAACACATAGCACCAACACACCACACCATAGCAGCAACACACTACCACATAGGACCAACACACCACGACATAGCAGCAACACACTACCACATAAGACCACATAGCACCAACATACCACCACAAAGCACCAACACACCTCAACATAGTTCCAACACATAACCACACAGCACCAAAAAACATTACACAGTACCAAAACATCACCGCATAGCACCAACACCAACCTACAGTACCAAAACATCACACCAACACACCACCACATAGCAAAACACACCACCATATAGCACCATCACACAAACCTACAGCAGCAACAAACCAACACATAGCACCAACATAACACCACATAGCACCAACACACAAACATAGCACAAATGCACCATCACATAGCACCAACACACCACCACATAGCACAACATACAACTTATAGCACCAACACACCACCATATAGCACCAACAAACCACCATATAGCAACAACAAACCACCATATAGTACCAACAAAATTACCTATAGTACAACACACCAACATATAGCACCAACATAAAACCATATAGCAGCAACAAACCACCACATATAACCAAGATAACACCACATAGCAAAACACACAACCATATAGCACCAACAAACCACCACATAGTACCAACAAAATTACCTATAGCACCAACACACCAACATATAGCACCACATAAAACCATATAGCAACAACAAACCACCAAATAGAACGAAAATACTACCAAATAGCACCAACACACCACCATATAGCACCAACAAACCACCACATAGCACCATCACACAAACCTACAGCAGCAACAAACCAACACATAGCACCAACATAACACCACATAGCACCAACACACAAACATAGCACAATGCACCATCACATAGCACCAACACACCACCACATAGCACAACATACAACTTATAGCACCAACACACCACCATATAGCACCAACAAACCACCATATAGCAACAACAAACCACCATATAGTACCAACAAAATTACCTATAGTACAACACACCAACATATAGCACCAACATAAAACCATATAGCAGCAACAAACCACCACATATCACCAAGATAACACCACATAGCAAAACACACAACCATATAGCACCAACAAACCACCACATAGTACCAACAAAATTACCTATAGCAGCAACACACCAACATATAGCACCACATAAAACCATATAGCAACAACAAACCACCAAATAGAACGAAAACACTACCAAATAGCACCAACACACCACCATATAAGACCAACAAACCACCACATAGCACCATCACACAAACCTACAGCAGCAACAAACCAACACATAGCACCAACATACCACCACATAGCACAAACACAACCATAAAGCACCAGCAAACCACCACATAGCAACAACAAACCATCCTATAGCACCAACACACCAACATGTAACACCAACACATAGCACCACATAGCACCAACAAAACAACATATAGCACCAACATATAGCACCAACATATAACACCAACACACCACAATATAGCATTAACATACCACCATATAGCACCAACACACCAATATATAGCACAAACGCACCACCATATTGTACCAACAAACCACCACAAAGCATGAAAAAAAAACACCACGTAGCACCAACACACCACCATATAGCACCATTATACCATCACATAGCACCAACACACTACCACATAACACCAACATACAACCATATAGCACCAACAAACCACCACATAGCACCATCAAAAAACCACATAGCACCAACACACCACCACATAGCACCAACAAACCACCATATAGCACAACCGTACCACCACAAAGCACCAACAAACCACCACATAACACCAACACAGCAACATATAGCACCAACACACCAACATATAACACCAACACACAGCCACATAGCACCAAATTACCCCCACATAGCACCAACCAACCAACATATAGCACAAACGCTCCACCACATAGCACCAACATACAATCAACAAACCACACATAGCTCCAACACACCAACCTATAGCACCAACACACCAACCTATATCACCAACACACCACCACATGGCCCCAACATACCACCAAAATACCACCACATAGCACCAACACACCACCATATTGTACCAACAAACCACCACATAGCACCAATAAATCACCACATAGCACCCACACACCACGACATAGCACAAACAAACCACCACATAGCACCAACACACCAACCTATAGCACCAACACATCAAAATATAGCAACAACACACCACCACATAGCACCAACATACCACCACATAGCACAACACACCACCACATTGTATCAACAAACCACCACATAGCACCAACACACCACCACATTGCACCAACGCACCACCCTATAGCACCAACATACCACCAACAACATATAAGTTATAAGAAAAACCTTCAACAGCACGTTACTTATTTTATTTGAGATTCAGACCTCAGTTGAATTTTTAAAAAGTGTTTTGCCAGGCGTCCTCAAACTTTTAACAGAGGACCGGTTTACTTTCCTCAGACAGTGTTGGAGGCCGGAATAAAGATAGAATGCTTTGTTAAACTTATTAATACGTCAATGGGAATTATGGGCCTTGCTTTGGCTGATGAGATGGTCAATGTTTGCTTCCATATTTGTTGCTGCTAACGGGTACCCGTACGGCGGTGAGGCGGAACGGATTTGACCCACAGGCTGTAGTTTGAGCACCCTCTGTATGTCAGAATAAATTGATGAATAGTGTCATAATGCTTTACCTCTCATAGTCATCATTATTTTTGGGGAAAATTGAATGATCAGACACCAAGTGAAAGCTGTAACAAATTTCCATGTCACTAAATGGTTTTGATTCCACAGAGCAGGGATCCACTAGATTCATTAGGTTGTTATTAAAAATGACTAAACATTACTTTTTATTTTACATTGGTTCCCCAAAGTAAAATTCGCAATGATCTGGAGTTTTTAGAAGTTTACATCTGATGAGTTGTCTCTTCTGATCTAACTGTGTATTGTATGCGAAGAGTTCATACCAAAGAATGAAAATCAATATTTTCACACACACACACATTTCATATACATTTTCTATATCATCATCATCCTCATCAATGAAATGACAGTCTATGTACCGCTCTGGACTGTATGACTTCATCCTTCCGATCAGACCGATCCAAAGACTTTAAGGTCTATCCACTTATCCCCCCCCCCACCCTCCCTCGGCATAAAATACAGAGACTAGCTAATTATTTTAGCTGATATAAAGAAACAAATATCTCCTAATACAGACCAGCGTTGAGAAGCATGGTGAACATAATAAAATTTGATCATTGCTGTGCTAACTACCAGATAGGACCTCCTTTTTTTTTTTTATTAGAAAAAAAATAAATACAAAAATATATGGAGTTCTCTTTGCAAAAGTAATTAACTATTTTTTTTACCATTTGAATTTGAATGTTTTTATACATTTGATGAGGTTAATTTTTCGAAGTGTAAGGGAAATAATTTATATAAAAGGAAAAAAAGCAGTTTAAAAAAAGTTATTTCCCATGTCTGAACAAGAGATAATTAATTGTGAGTTCTTGTAGATTTTTTTTTTAAAAGGGTGTGGGGGGGGGGAGGTGGTGGGGGGAAGGAAATTAACAAGAAATTATTAATTTGTTTTGTTTGGGAATGTCTTTTTTAAGTAGCAGCCATGACATATAAATTAATGTGTTTTATTTTCAAAAAATATTGGTTAAATCTTAACATTTATTTAGGAAATAATTATCTTTGAGAGAAGCTGTTGGATAAATTGAAAATATATGTGATTTAGTAAGGATATTGAATGACAATCCACAAAAAATAAAAATTAAAAAAATAAATATTATGTGAAGAATGTCTAGTCATATCTTGAATCCACAGACGTCTTACATTTTATATTGTATAATTTGTCACAGTCTTGGAAAAGTAGGCAGATAATCAGTGCAAGTTTATAGAAATTGTCAAATGTTTGCTGACTTACTGATTAAATATTGTTCATCCAATCTCTTCTCCTTTATATTTTCATGGCACTTTTCTTTGTTCATATTTGATGTTGAAACAGTATTTTATTTTGAAATTGGCTAAGAGTGCATTTCATGTGTTTCTAAAACTACACATGACACTACACTTGATTGTCAAGGCTTGATAGATTCTAGAAAACTTATGATTACCCATGATGAGCCACCTAAGACTGACCTAACTTAAATCCATCTTAAAGGGCAACCCATTCTTTTTCTACCACTCTATAAAGGTGAATTTTAAGCAGAATGGCAGCAAGTTTTTAAGTTCTTCTCTGAGAATCGCAGCCATTCTCTGCACTGACGGTTAGTAACACATATTATCTACACTGATGTCTCAAGTTTTTATTCACCTTCAATTGTTTATTTTAATTTATTATGCTTCTGCTAGGGCATATGTCAGAAATTAATGCAGATTAAAAACAATACTTTCAAAAGTAGTTTTCATAATATATTTAATCATTTTTTTTTTGGATTACGACAAATTTAGCTCTTCTTTTTAAAACCAACTTTTATCACAAAAATATAGGCAAACCATTTACCAGATACTGAAAAGGGAAATTTAGAGAATAATTTTAAACTCAATTCTATTACACATATAAATTTAACATGAGGAAGTCTTGTTTCATTCATGATTAGTTCATTGAACAATCAAAAACAAACAGATCTGTTACAGAGAAGAGACTCATACCTTCCCATTTTTTTAAAGATCAAATGTGTTGATGCTTTGGCCCTCTCTACAAGAACATGGGAATCCTCCTAACTAGAACATGAGAATCCTTGTATTGTGGTCCTAAATTAATATATTTGTCCTAAGGGGAAGATTCAATCTTACAAATTATTAAATTTTTTATTGTTGTTGAATCCTTAATTCAGGGTTACACAAACTCAGGTTCTGACATCCCGAGTGAGTACAAGTGATATTTCTGGGGAGTCCATGAAAAGTTATTATAATTGTGACATTTAGGGGTCTGAAAGTTTACTGGAATTTTTTTTAGTGCAATAAATGTTATTTGAAAAAAGAGAATTTGCTCATCACTATTTTACTTGATGTAAAAAGTCACAATTTTATATCCTAAGTTTTGCTTCATTAAAATTCAATATTTTTCAGTTCAACAAAATAATTTTTACTTTTTTATGGGGGGTGTGATAATTAATCAATTATTTGGTAGTGGTGCAGTGTATACAAAAGTTTGGGAAACCCTGTTTTAACCATATATGATTTTTTCAAATCATTTAAAATGTGCGGATGTTGTATCATTTTATTTTGCCATTTAAATATTTTTGACATTAGGGTGGGATGAGCCAGTGTTGGATTAACCTGAAGGTTTAAAATACATGTGCCTTTTAGGGGCTTGGTGCCTTTTAGGGGCTTGGTGCCTTTTAGGGGCTTGGTGCCTTTTAGGGACTTGGTGCCTTTTAGGGACTTGGTGCCTTTTAGGGACTTGGTGCCTTTTAGGGGCTTGGTGCCTTTTAGGGGCTTGGTGCCTTTTAGGGGCTTGGTGCCTAATAGGGTCTTGGCTGCGAGGAATCCAACATTTTCAGTGGTGGAGTTTTGATTTTATCTTAAAAGTGCTTATAATGACGCAATGTATAGTACTAATAGGCAACTCTGGGATCTCCATACATAAAAATTGTTAGAATTATTGGAGAAAGAGCAAAATAATCACCACCGCCACCTACACACACACTTCCCCCTTTTCCCGCTATACATGTACATAAAAAATATAATAATCCATATGTGAATTCAAAAACAATTTTTTTAACCTTAAAGATATATTTGTAGTACACAATTGACTTCTATAAATTATTTAAGTTTTTTAATAAATATATTTACACAATTTTGGGTGGGACACTAGAGTAGAAAAATTGACAGCTGTATTAGAAATTTGAGCTTAATATTATCAAATTCTTACCAATGGAATGGGGTGTATGGGGGATGAGGAATCATGCATTTATATGTTATCTGTGACTGACATATGAATCGATCACTAGTAATTATATGAATGTTTTCATTCAAAAATAAATTAGTTTTCACAAAATTTTTCTTAAAAATTAAATGTATATGACAATGGCATCATATTTTTTCTCGAACAACTTATATTGTTATATAGCAAATTTTATCTCATTATTTTCATTATATTTTTGTAAAACATGAGTAATTTGGATAATTATATCTTCTCTGATATCAGACCTCATTTACGAAGTCTTGGAAATAAATGTATGTTTGTAAAACACAAAATTTGAAATAGGGCTTAGGCCGACACAAATAAAAAAATGTTTGTTTAAATGTAAATCTTTACAAGACAAAACAACTGATCATGTCATAATCATCCAAATAAAAAGTTGTCACATTACCCAGGCATTTTTCTAAGACTGTCTCCCAAGTCAGACCAAAACAATCATCATTATTCATCATCATTAGTGGCACTACAGCCCATGTATGCCCCTGGCCTGCTCCATCACATCCTTCCATTCGAATCGATCCATCCACAGTGTGACAAGACATAAATCATAACAATGCAGACGTCACATTCGGAACCCACAAACGACAAAGGGAGCGAACTCAACTAAACGAAAAAGAATGCGTCATCAATATTTGAGTTACCATTCCTAATACTGAGCCATCTGACCGTGGAGAAAACAATTATAATATGCTTAAAAAAGGCTCCTCACCTGGAGCCGTTTCAGGAGAAATTGTTGTTAAAACATAAAAAAATTCAAAATTTAAAATATCCAAAGAAATAGACAAGGACTGAATCGGTAATTGCTTGATTGTAAACAAACCTCACTACAATATTGTTGCCGACCTCTTGACCCTTGACTCATGACATTACATTATTTCCCCCACTTCGCTCCGCCAATAAAGATGCGTGAAAATGGCTAGTCTATATCATTATCAACTCCAGCTAACAACCCCCGGTTCCTACGGTTTCAACGGGATGAGAGCATGGTGCAAAATCATGGGGCAAATCACAATAGCTGTATTACACGTTTGTGACTACACTGATGATTCTGATGACATATTCTTACATATAAAACATATAACCTTGAGATAAATTAATTAAGCTGCTACGCACAGGTAATATATACCATTCAATCTTTAAAAAAAAAAAAAAAAAAAAAAAAAAAAAAAAAAAAAAAAAAAAAAAAAAAAAAAAAAAAAAAACAAAAAAAAAAAAAAAATAAAAAAAAAAAAAAAAAAAAAAAAAAAAAACAGAAAAAAAACACAAATTTGATAAATTAAAATCCCAAATATTGGCCAATTTCATCCTATAAGAAAGGGAAATAAATAATAAATCCGAGGTAGAAAGATTATATAATTAATCGGTACTTTCTAACAAGTTATAAAAAAATCCCCAAGCAGAACTATTTATAGAACAAAACTTCATAGACGCATTCATACAACTTAAGCGCTATTTGAAAGAAAGACTTGTGATACGCCTAACAGTACTGAGTACTGTCGTTACTTGAAAGAAAGACTGTGTACTGAATGTGTACTTTCGTTATTTGTGGCCCGTAAATTAATCCAACCAGTGCCGTAGTGAGGGCTATTGCCACCCGGGGAGGGACAAGTTGTTTGTTTTTTATCATACCCCCATACACACGATGACAACTCTACAGTTGTCTGAAAAAGCCACCCCTCAATTTAAGGTAAAAGCACACCACCAACATCCCCTTTATTATAGCCCCCCTCTCTCCCTCACCAACATCCCCTTTATTATAGCCCCCTCTCTCTCCCTCACAAACACGCCTTGCCCCCTCACAAATCCCCCCTCCCTCTCTCTACCTACCGACTAGCCTTGTGACGTCTCACAAGTGACTACTGTATAAAATGGTTTGACTTCTAATGTACCTAAACGATGAAATGCCCCTCCCCCACCCCCCAACCCCCTTTTCCCGCTATCAAAACCGTGTAGCAAACGTTTCTGAATGAATCGATCACCGCGGACCTTCCAATATTGCTGGTAACCGCCCTTGGTGCACCTTTTATCTTCTCCTGGTGCACCGATGCATGACGCCGGCCCGATCTCTTTGCTGTGGTGACTGCCGATTGCAGTGTTGATTTCTTACCAGTGGCATGCGAGTGTTGTGGCGTGTCCCATAGGTGCCATGTAGAAACAATTGAAGTTGAAAAGATCAGTCTTCAACGGAAGGTCAGTAACTGATTTGCTGTCGTTTGTTGACTTTTTAAAAAGTGCGTTTATTCTAGCTTCATATTATCATTTAATAAACATTTATTACATCTAGTATTGTTTAATTTTGGCTACCCATGTGTTATGTAATTTGGACTGTAGATGTAGAAATCAATTATTTGTTTTCGTTTGGTTACACATGTGTTATGTAATTTGGACTGTAGATGTAGAAATCAAATATCTGTTTTCGTTTGGTTACACATGTGTTATGTAATTTGGACTGTAGATGTAGAAATCAAATATCTGTTTTCGTTTGGTTACACATTTTGTTTATGTTTGTTACACCTTAATCTTCTTGACACAATTGTTTGTAAATCCATTGTGTCATTACTCAATGCACACAAGACCGTGGTCGGAACAATTAAAA
Organism: Lymnaea stagnalis; assembly: GCA_964033795.1. Taxonomy (NCBI): domain Eukaryota; kingdom Metazoa; phylum Mollusca; class Gastropoda; family Lymnaeidae; genus Lymnaea; species Lymnaea stagnalis. The sequence continues at coordinate 480,084 of CAXITT010000277.1, forward strand.
GAATCCACATTTTTAAACAACCGATGTCATTTTTTTGTTTTTGTTTAACGAGACATTACCAAAGCAACAATGCCCAGATATGTCAACAGTAAACACCTGTTTAATGTCATGGACAACATGCTTACTGTCACAGACTACCGCTTACTGACAGAGAACTGCTTACAATTACCCGCTTACTGATACAGACAATTTTGGTAATGTATTGGAACCACCAGTAAATCTGTTTTTCATAAATGATACATAATCTATATCACCTTTATTGATATAATTTTTGATCGATATTCTTGGATTAAGTATTTAAATTGAGCTTATTGGCGTCAACTTATGTCACTTCCGTGTGATCATATCTCATTAATATGTCCTTATATAGTAAGACCTTACTGACATTATGAGATGTACAATAATTCTGATTAAGTCAACTGTTTCTTCAGTAATCACTCTGGCTCCTCAGTTCCGATTCAGCTCAGTTATACAACAGACTTAGGCTGTCGACTGCTATCGACTCGGTATAGACTCGTTATTGATCTCAGGTCAGTGATTAATTATAACTGGTCTTAAAGTATTTGCGTTAATGAGAATGGAGAATGGTGGTCGTCTTTATGGGATGGCCGTCTTAATATGGTGGCCGTCTTTATGTGGTGGCCATCGTTATGTGGTGGCCGTCTTTATGTGGTGGTCGTCTTAATATGGTGGCCGTCTTTATGTGGTGGCCGTCTTTATGTGGTGGCCATCGTTATGTGGTGGCCGTCTTTATGTGGTGGCCGTCTTAATATGGTGGCCGTCTTTATGTGGTGGCCATCGTTATGTGGTGGACGCCTTTATGTGGTGGACGCCTTTATGTAGTTGGGGTCTTTATTTGTCGGCCGACTTTCTTAGAGATTTGATGAGGAGTCAGATGTCTTAGGCATGTCTCAGGCATGTCTCCGGCATGTCTTAGGCATGTCTCAGTGTTTCCATCAAGGATTCAGACCAGGATTTTCGGTTTGCCCAGCTACTACTGAGCTAAACTTCGGACAAAATTTTGTTAGCTCCGCTCCACCTTTTCCCTACCATGACCCCCTACAAATCCTGCAAACTTGTTTGCTCCATCGGGTACCCGGATACCCGGCTCCGTGGCTCGACGGGTCCCCGGGGATGTGTATGTAAAATTTTTGACAGCCCTACCACTTTTAAGGTCGCGAGAAATCGAATTCCGCAGATTGTTGCGATTCTTACACCATGACTACGATACAAACACTATTGAACCATCACAGATCCTGTTAATCGATAGATCGATACCCTATATGAATGATGCATTGCGACTGTCCACTTAGTTCGCGGATATCTCGGTACAAGTGTACTTTGCTTTTTTTTTTTTTTTTTAAATTTGGCTTTGGAAATTTTTTAACGTCTTTTAAAACTTGTCTTGTATTACAGGTGTTTTTAAAAAAAATTTTCCTTAAACTGATTAGATAGATCGATACCCTATATGAATGATGCATTGCGACTGTCCACTTAGTTCGCGGATATCTCGGTACAAGTGTACTTTGCTTTTTTTTTTTTTTTTTAAATTTGGCATTGGAAATTATTTAACGTCTCTTAAAACTTGTCATGTATCACAGGTGATTTTAAAACAAGTTTTCCTTAAACTGATTAACTCCAGCACGACTTTGCCAGGAACTGTTTTCAAACGTAATCACAACCATGAACATTGTCATTAGATTCATCTTATAATTTTTTTTTTTTTAAAATGTTTAACTTGATAGAAAGCTCAACAAGGAAAATTGTCTCTCATTATAAGGCGTTGCAGCTCTTTTAGTATGTTAAAACAGGAAACTTACATAACAAGAAACTTCTTATGTGTTCTGAGCATAATTGTGGCTAAAGCAGACAATTTGCGCCATGACGCCATTTACGTGCTAATTTTACGTAATAGGTTTAAGGTTCAGGTTAGGTTTAGGGATAGGTTTCAAGCTAATTTAGGGTTCAGGTTAGGTTTAGGGTGACATTTCGCGGGTCGCGGATTGTCCGCGTTTACCATTTTTTTATGATTTCCCATCGCCTCTGGACCTGACACTGATCATTATATTCCCTGGCGCTTTTTGTAAACCCCCCCCCCCCCCACCTTGTCGTTTGTAATGTATCCACCAAGGCTATACCTTTAAATCTATAACATAAACCAGACCTGCACAACATGCGGCCCGCATGCGGCCCACCAGCACCCACTCTACGGCCCACATGCGGCCCACCAGCACCCACTCTACGGCCCGCATGCGACCCACCAGCACCCACTCTACGGCCCGCATGCGGCCCACCAGCACCCACTTTACGGCCCGCGAAGAAACGAATGATTCTTTATTCCTATTTTTGTCTAAATAGCTTCCCCACCATGTCATATTTTCTTTTGGCCCACACAAGTTTTTCACAAAACATTACGGCCCGCTTCACATTTTGAGTTGTGCAGGCCTGAATAAACCATACATTTTTTTTATTAAGTAAGCCTACATTTAGCATACAATATGCACGCATTTGTGACATGTCAAGTGGCCCTCATTGAGTATTCAGTCGTCCATAGATGACGCTAAGAGTTGTCAACCTCCCCCCCCCCCCCTTACCCACTTTCTCCACCCCCCAAANCCCAAAAATTTCGTGACACATTTGTAACTTAATAGAAATGTTTATCTCACATTGTCCCAGATTCATGGATCCCCCCCCCCCCCTTTTTACCAACACGCACACTTTTTTTTAGACACGTGACGTCATCTATGCTGGCCCAGTTGTAGATAACAATGCCCGTGTTACGTCATACGCTGGATTCGGAAATGTAGAGCCCCCCAAATTAAAGTATTATTTTTCCATGACCAAAGTTCTGGTTGCCGTTCTAAGACAATTTCTCTTTCAAACAAATCAATAAAGCCACGATGTCACGTCACAATCTAAAGTGATCTCAAGTGGCTTGTTGAACGCAAAAAAAAAAACAACAACCCAGCGAGCTTTGTGTATGGTGAACACAATGGTCCATAATTGGTGGATTAGAGTTTTTTCAAAATTAAAAGATATTATATATGATGGACTGCGATCAAGTTATGTAGAGTAAATAAAAGGGTGGAACAAGAAAAGTGTTAGGCTTGGAAAGACAAGACGACCAAATGTTTCTGGTTCTGGTAATATTTCGTTGCTGCATCCATGTACTGGCATCTCTGCAACGGTTGGGGATATGATGTTGCTATTCTAACAGCTCCTAGTTGAGGCCAGGGCAGCCTTGAAACTTTCGACCGATGTCGAGTTCACAGTGGCATCCTTCAGGTGGTCCCATGCTATTATTGTGCGTTGGAAGAAAGATTGTTGATACTGCACTGTGTTGCACTGAGGCACTGTGAAGCGTTTGCTATTGTTTCTGGTGTAATTTATTTCGGCTCGATGCCGTCTGTAGCAGACAAAACACAATACAATAACAACAGATACATTGTATATGAACAATACAAGTTCAAGCGTTCGAAGATCTCAATTACATTCAATATGGCTCAATGATCAGAACTCGAAGCGTTCTGCGTTATTGTTAGAAACGGAAGTTAAGTTGCTCAACGCCAAAGCGCGCGCTATATCACATAATTCTGTGGTGCTTACTATCATGGTACTGTAAGTTATAATAATGTATATATCATTAACGTACAATTTTAAAACAGCAAAAATTAAAATGGAAATGAGGGGAGATAAAGGATTACAGGAAAGTGAGGAGTACTTGATTGATTCCACATCGCGATATAGTAGTCACTCCACTACTCCATTCCCTTCATTGGCTACCTATACAGGCACGCATTGACTACAAGTTGTCTGTTCTCTGTTACAACTTTTTCTTGGTTTCCTGCCCTTCATATCTAACCGAACTTCATTCTGTCCATTCACCCCTTCGACAGCTTCGCTCCTCTGCAGACACGCGTATTCTGTCCGTTCCCAAGACACGCACTAAAACATATGGTGAACGATCTTTCTCTTTCTGCGCCCCCAAACAATGGAATTCTTTGCCACTACACAAACGCAATATACCAACCACCCAGGCCTTCAAAACTGCACTAAAAACATATATTTTTAAATTATACTTCCCTGACTGATTCCCCTCCTCTGACCGATAAATGATCTTGCTGGCTGCCGTCCATGGTTTGTCTTGCAAAAGTTATGTGGTGGGGTGGGTGAATATACATTGCTGTTATTTATTTCATAAATGTATTTTATTTTAATGTCATGATTATGTCTCTTTTGATAAATTTTTTATGTACAGCGCGGTGAGCCCAGGCCTAGGCTGGGGTAGCGCGCTATATAAGACCTCTTATTATTATTATTATTATAGTGCCGGGTAAGGGAGTACTTGAGTGATTCCATATGGTGATATAGTGCTGGTTAAGAGAGTATTTGATTGATTCCATATGATGATATATTTCTGGGTAAGAGATTAGTTGATTGATTCCATATGATGATATAGTTCTGGGTAAGAGAGTATTTGATTGATTCCATATGGTGATATAGTTCTGGGTAAGAGAGTATTTGATTGATTCCATATGGTGATATAGTTCTGGGTAAGAGAATATTTGATTGATTCCATATGGTGATATAGTTCTGGGTAAGAGAGTATTTGATTGATTCCATATGATGATATAGTTCTGGGTAAGAGAGTATTTGATTGATTCCATATGATGATATAGTTCTGGGTAAGAGAGTATTTGATTGATTCCATATGATGATATAGTTCTGGGTAAGAGAGTATTTGATTGATTCAATATGGTGATATAGTGCAACATATAGGAAATAAGTTGTTTTCATTCTTCACTCTCGCTGTTGCATTGGTGCAGTTCATTAGAGCCGCGATGTCTACATCTAATGTGCCCCCATGTTCACCTCCGTTGAAATCGGATGAGACCAGGGATGGCTTGTTTTATTAAATACCCCCCCAGATGTTGACTGAACCCATCAGATAGCCGTCATCCCGTCTCACCTATATAGCACGAACGGCATCTACGGGAAACAATCACATAGACCACATTTCGATGGTGAAGCCATCTTTGATGGTAGAGGTCCCAATGGGCTGATTGAACATGGTTTAGTCCCATCGTGAGAAGGGTCGGCTCGAAGGCGACAATGAACCGGAATTTCACATAGATTTTTTTATCCCGTCCAAAGACAATACGTGGAGAGTATTAGAATATCATGTTGTGAGTGCAAGGGTCAGCAAGGCATATATTAAAAAAAAAAGAAATCATATTTTGAGGGTGGTAGGTAAGGATGAGTTTTGTTCTACCCTCATCTTTGTTTAAAGAACATTGAAAAGCCCCATTAGGTATGGTTGTGCTGATGCCAATGAGCGCCGAAATAAAGGTTCTCTCGGGATAAGATCTGGAGCGGAGGGAGACCACAATTTGATTTGTCCTGTCTCAAATGTCTTCATCTGACTGGCATAGCCGAGGCAGGGCGGCTGAAGACGTTGGGGAGAGGGTATGGAGTCTTTGCATGATCAACATTTAAAATAAAAAGGAATTAGGATAATTCTCAACACAGCTGAAAACAAAATGCCACTTAAAGTAAATCCCATAATTCTGCACTTAAAAGAAATTTACTTTTTAATCCACAAAAAATTTATTTTCAGTTAATAAAATCTAAAATAGATGCCTACATATTATACACCCCCAGCACCCCCCCCCCATAGTTACGCTATAAGGTCATAGTTTTACACTCCTTGCAATAATATAATCAAAATATCCGAACATTGCATTAAAAACTATTTCTTATTCAGAGATTTGAACATAGCCGGAGATGAGAGCGTATTTAAAATATGTAAATACCACATATCCCAATGCAGTGAGAGAATTCAATGCGTTCTTTATGAACATTAGATCAAACCGAGTGCGAACAAACAAAGTGGCGATGAAAGAGAGACATTGCGTGTCACTATTACGCCCGCTTATGTCGTGACTGGGTCCGTTGCTACAGGTCGCATTCCTTACAAATCTGCCATCGTTAAAGTGTGCCATAATCGCTTGACTTACCAAGCGTCTAAAAATAGACTCATGACGTTTTGGACACGATTCAATGATTTTTTTTTTTAAAATGACCCGTGAGAACGCAGCCAGGTCTATGGCATGTGGACTAAATATTGGAAGTTGGACGAGTAGTGCCCCACCCCTGCTCTCTCCAAGAACAACAGAGACTCGGTGATTTTACAGCGTCTGGTTAGATCAGCCTGTGGTTAGAGCACCCTATGGTTGGAGTCCGGGGCGTCTTTTCAGATTTTTTCAGGGGAAAAAGGGGGGGGGGGACAAAAAACTTGGTTTACTTCTTAAGTTTTTTTTATTCCTGGAGGGGCCCCAGTACATAGCAATTGAAATTAAAACCTGCAAATTCAGGGAAGGGGGCAAATGCCCCATGGTTGGAGTCCGGGGCGTCTTTTCAGATTTTTTCAGGGGAAAAAGGGGGGGGGGGACAAAAAACTTGGTTTACTTCTTAAGTTTTTTTTATTCCTGGAGGCGCCACAGTACATAGCAATTGAAATAAAAACCTGCAAATTCAGGGAAGGGGGCTAATGCCCCACCCTACCCTACCCAAAATAACGTCCCTGTTTAGAGCACTCTATGGTTAGAACACCCGGTGGTTAGACTCCCCTGTGGTTAGAGCACCCTGTGGCTAGAACACCCAGTGGTTAGATTCCCCTGTTGCTAGACCACCCTGTGGTTAGAACACCCAGTGGCTAGATCCCCTGTGGTTAGAGAACCCTGTGGTTAGAACACCCGGTGGTTACATTCCCCTGTGGCTAGAGCACCATGTGGTTAGAACACCCGATGGTTAGATTCCCCTGTTGCTAGACCACCCTGTGATTAGAACACCCAGGGGTTAGATTCCCCTGTGGCTAGACCACCCTGTGATTAGAACACCCGATGGTTAGATTCCCCTTTGGCTAGAGCACCCTGTGGCTAGAGCACCCTGTGGTTAGATTCCCCTGTGGCTAGATCACCCGATGGTTAGAGCACCCTCTGGTTAGAGCACCCTCTGGTTAGAGCACCCTCTGGTTAGAGCACCCTGTGGTTAGAGCACCCTCTGGTTAGAGCACCCTGTGGTTAGAGCACCCTCTGGTTAGAGCACCCTGTGGTTAGAGCACCCTCTGGTTAGAGCACCCTGTGGTTAGAGCACCCTCTGATTAGAGCACCCTGTGGTTAGAGCACCCTGTGGTTAGAGCACCCTGTGGTTAGAGCACCCTCTGATTAGGGGTTTACAACACTGTCTTAATATCTATATATATATCACAACTCCAGCATGGAAATACAACAGTTCTTTATTTACAGGATCCAATAGCAATTCACAGTGACAATTTTCAATGGCGATAATACTAACTCTCTAACTACTCTCTCGGATGGACTCTGGCATATCAGCTCAACTAACAACCAACCAACTAACCCAGAGCTCTTTTATATCCCTACAAAACTCTCAACATACACTAACGTCCCACACCATGGACTAACTTCACGCTCTGACCTCACGATCAACAACTCACAAAACACTCTCACGATTCACGACCCCCCCTCCCCAACATTCACAACAATCTAGTTCACAACAGCACCCTGTGGTTAGAGTTAAATAAAAGGTAAGACAATATCCATTAAGAAAGAGGTTAAGCAAATTGTAATAATCTTAAAATATACACGGTATGGACATAGCAATGAACAGTGCCCTGACAATCAATAGTGCCCTAACTATGAACAGTGCCCTGACAATCAATAGTGCCCTAACTATGAACAGTGCCCTGACAATCAATAGTGCCCTAACTATGAACAGTGCCCTGACAATCAATAGTGCCCTAGCAATGAACAGTGCCCTGACAATCAATAGTGCCCTAACTATGAGCAGTGCCCTGACAATCAATAGTGCCCTAACTATGAACAGTGCCCTGACAATCAATAGTGCCCTAACTATGAACAGTGCCCTGACAATCAATAGTGCCCTAACTATAAAAACAGCGCCCTACAATCATGAACAGCGCCCTACAACAATGAACAGTGCCCTAAGACCCAAACATTTTACCTTTTCGATAACAATAAGTAGGAAAAATAAAGGCATTTGAACTCGCTTGTCGACGTGCGGTAATGTTTATTCATTATAAGATCGAACATGAATCGATAAGTGATCAATATTTAAATATTCTTTAGTGACACACGCTGACCTACTTGTGTGTCGATTACGATTGAGTTCTGATCAGAGCTTCCAGTTTTGCGTATGCATTTAAAATTGAATTACTACACGCATGTAAACGTGGTGCAACTGTGTGATTACGTATACATTTAAAATTGAAGTTATTAAAGGTATATGTCATTTGGGCTGCTTTTATTGTGTTGAATTTTGACGCATATGGCGTGCTCGCATATCACAAAACATACAAATTACCTGTTTTCTCCACAGCGATGACAGCCAAAACGGCAGCTACAAAACCCCCAGCCGGACAGGCGGGGGACGCCTCTGAAGATGGTGACTTTGTTGCACTCAGGGAGAGTAGAGAGGTCAGTAGTGATTATAAAAAGGGCCAGGAAAAACGTGTTTCCTCATGAGTATATTTTTTAAAGCGATAACAATAGGAATAAAAATGATAATTTAAATTCAAACATTATGCCAGAATGGCAATAAAAAAATTATCGCCGCTATCTAACATGAGATTCTGTCAGATTTTTCGCCTTAAAGAATATAGTTAAATACATTCCTGTAAATTACCTTATGCTTACACTTACAGAATCGTGTTCCAGAGACGTTGGAGATATCCCCGGCCTTTTTAACTCAAATATTAGAGAGTTCTAAAGATGTTAGACCGCCGTCTGCTACAAAGAGACCTCAAAGTGCTGGCGGAAGAAGAAAACCAAAAGCTGGTGAAACTAACATATGGTCGCAGTTGACAGGTAAAAGAATTGCGGAGCCTTCTTTCTTTCTTTTCTAAATAACGCATGAAAGACGGTGGTGTAAGAAATAAGGGGCGGTGAGGGGGTGGGGTTGGTCAACACAGGGTGCCATTTTTTTCTTTATATCGGATGTGGTAGTTTAGGCTAACTTCACTTCAGTTTTTTTTTTAACTTGGAAGGGGCGGCAAAAAACTTGGACCGCCCTCGGCGACACAAACCCGAAATTAAAAAAAAAAATATATCGTTTAATTGGTGGAAATCAAACTTTTATTTTGAATCATTTATAAACTTCATATTTTCCCTATTAAATATTTTTCATTGACTTGATGAATCATGGTTTTATTTTCAGACGCTGTAATAAGTGGGCCGACAGCATTTAAAGAAGCAATAAACAATATCCAGTCCAACAATAAATTGTCTAGCAAGGACTTCCTAGATCCCAGAAATAACCAGAACATTCTTCATTTTTCCGTGGAGGAAAAGAATCAAGAAATTGTGAACCTCGTTTTGGAAAGAGCTGATGAGGATTTGATACTACATAAGTTTGAAGTTGATGTCTCAAACATAATCGGCAAAAAGAATGTTTTACACCAAGTGGTTGAACAGAACAATCTTAGTCTTTTAAAAACTTTACTAGCGAAAATTTCAAATCAGCAAAAACGAATCGCGCTACTAAACCAGGAAACACCGGTAGAGATAAAAGGTCAAAGGCCAAGGACTTTTCCATGTTTGCACTTAGCAGCATACTATGGTTTTACTGAAATCGTTATGTTCATCATTGAACAAGGCGTCGATGTTAACCACGTCAATGCTAAAAATGATACATCACTGTTGTGGGCTTCACGTTGGGGCCATCAGGCAACAGTTAGAGCATTACTAAAAATAGGAGCTCTAACAAGTGTTGAAAATGACAAAGGTTCAACTGCTCTATATTGGGCAGTGCGTTATGGACACACAGAAACTGTTGACATTTTAGCAAGGGAAGGAAAGGCTAATGTTAGCCAGACTAGAAAACTGGGTTTTGTAGCACCCATTGTATTGGCTTCTGCTTTAGGATTTGATGATATAGTGTCAATTTTACTTGACTGTGGGGCTGATCCCAACTTTGCTATTCGTGGTGGAGAGAGACCCATTCATCATGCAGGAAGAGAAGGGTTCTCAAAAATTATTGAGGTTTGTGTCAGATAATATAATGCATTGTCAATAAACTTAATGAATGAGAATAATAAAGCCAAAACATATTCTTTCATTCATCATGATCATTGATATTCAAAATTGTAAAAATATCCGTAAAATCATCATTTATAAATGTAAATTTATTTATAAAAAGATACCAAATTGTCATTGTTTTAGATCCTGGTGGACAAGGGAGCTAAAATAGATGCTGCTGATGAAAGGGGTGATACCGCCCTACTTCTGACAGCCAAATATGGCAGAGCTAAAGCTCTACAGACACTGGTAAAAACTGTCAATATGGACAAGTATTGGCTTAAAAAAAATAACTTTACTATTAGTCAGAAAATAAATGCTTAGCCTGTATCTATTCACAATAGTGCCTAATATCAATCTGAACATCATAAATTAAGTAAACAAGACATTAGTTTTATTGATAAATGTTTGATTCGTTTATTTTCTCAGAGCCTACAAACTATTGAACTTTGTTCACTTTCCAACCTTATTTTTTTCTTCAGCTTCAGCTTGGGGCTAATGTTAACCACAAGAATCTCATGGAAGAAGATGTTTGGACATTTGCTGTCAGCAATGACAATGACCTCATCTTGAAGTTGTTGGTGATCCATCAAAGAAAGAAAGAGTTGGAAACAATTATTGAAAGTAAGAGGAAAGAATATTACCTTTAAGATCATCTAAACAACATGTCTTGTAAAATGATTTTAAAGAAGGAAAAAATGTTTGTTCATATGTATAAACAACTTTAATAAGTAGACACCTTAAATAATTTAATGATTGTTTTGTCAAATGCTAAAAATTTTCAGATCATGTTGATTCTAAGCCAAAAAGTACACCATCTGGCATTAACTCCTTGTTAAATCTGGCAGCTTCTGTTGGAAATATTGATAGAATGAAACTTTTATTTGAAATGAAGGTAAGAAGATTATTTCCTTTCTGCTTATGTCAAAATGTGAAATGATTATTTTAAGTTCGGCAATATGTAAACCCAACAGGTAAATGAGCACTAATATAAATTATGTTAAATCAAACAAACATTATTTTTGAGACTCAAATCTTTATGTTTGAGTAATTCTTGGCTTGTAATAAAAATAATATAAACCTCACTTAAGGTAGATGATTTGAATTAAAGCAGCAACTCTGTTTAAATAGTATGTTCAATTTTTATTTGAAATATTTGTTACAGATTGATGCAAATGCTACAGATGAAGATGGAAACAACTTTCTCTATCATGCTGCCATTAACAATCAAGCTGATGTTATCAAAGAGTTTCACAAAATGGTTTGTGTCTTAAAATTAATTTATATTTTAGTCTAATCTCTCTAGCTTAATGAATAATTACAGGGCTTTACTCTACAACATCCTAGAAAATGTCAGTCTAGCCTATCTACATGATTTTCCCAGTATTTAAAGGTTGATATCTTCAAAGCTCAACACACTGGATCCAAACCTATTGTTGATAATTACATTCTTTAATTGACTTGCTGTATTCATGGATTAAAGATTTATATAACATTGACGTGAAACATGCCAACCAAAGTCTGTTCGTAGCATAGTGTTATTAAGTGTTATACTTGAATCATACGAAAGTTAAAGATATATCTCTCAAATCAAGCCAAAACAAATAAACTAATTAAAAAAAACATTAATCTAAGAACGTGAAGACACCAAATCAAGAGATTATAAGAACATGAGATCAAGCTAAACAATTAATAGCAAAAGCTGTGTAATAAAAATGTAAAAGGAAATTTGATACATTAACACTTGCTTACATTATTCATATGTTATAAATATTGAACTAATTTTCCATATAGCACTTAAAAAATTAGTTCAATTAGTTTTTAACATGTCAAAATTGCTAATTAGTTACCGGTACTGTATTTTTTTTGAAAGGTCAACATTGACAGTGCCAACAGATCTGGGAACACTGCCCTTCATGAAGCTTGTGCCAAAGGTCACCATGAAGCAGTTATGGAACTTATTCAGTGCAAGGCCATGGTCAACATTAGAAACTCACAAGGTAATATACCTGAGTGTGACAGCCTTTTATTAAACTATTCATTCATTTTTACCGGTACTCTCTAGTTTTAACATATAAGCTGTTTATTATCTTATTCCATATTTTTTTTAAAGATGATTGATAAAGATTTTTGACCAACACCAAATTATACATGATTGACATTTAAAAAAAAAAAATCCTTGGCAAAAAATGTATGTCAACTTATTTATAGTTGCTTACTAATATTTGAGGATAAGCACTTGAAAGATCATTTCAAAATCCTTGTAGCACAAATTACCTCAATAGGTAAAAATACTTTATCATTTAACTGTAAATTTTAGCTTTTTTTTCTCCAGTAAATATTTCTAGCTGCTTTCCTCTAATAATCATTGTTCTTTATCTTTTGACAGGAGAAACTGCTCTTCATATAGCCGCTTTCTCTAAGTTGATCCAGCCACTGACAGTGTCAAAGCTGATAAATTATGTCATCAAGTCCCACCCCTGGGAGGTCCTCAACATAACAGACAAGTACATTTGGTTCATATAATTTTCTCTATACTCAATTCACGTAGTGAACCTTGATTTATTTCATTTATTTCATGAATTCTTGTATGGGTTTGGCTTCATCAGTCAGCCCATTATGAACATTTATTTCATGCATTAAATAATTCAGCCGTTGGTATTCTCCTCAACCAAATTTAATGTTATCCTATATGTAGAAAATTTCATTAAATAATCTAAGAGAGTTTGATTTTTATATATATAGATTCTTCTCATTGATCATTAATTTATTCATCACTTCATTTCAATGATGTTATGATGTTTTTTTCATGTATCAGTGAAGGTAACAACCCTTTGCACATAGCAGCCAAACATGCCAGGCCAGATGTCTTGTGGGAGTTTCGATTTGTTAGGTTCAAAGATGAAGATGTTGATGGGAACATAGCACTCCATGAGTCAGTCAGGTACAACCACTGGTTTTATTCCTTTCATCATTGATATCTTTTAAAACATTTTGTCATTAGCATTGCTTGCCATCTTGACATTTTGAAAGTAGCCTGTGTATGTAGTTGGTGTAGCAGTTATGTTTTGGACATGCAAGATACTAGTTAAACAAATGTTTTGCACAAAAATATTGTATCAGTTTAATTAATTTAATGACATGTGTGAGGTGGTTATCAGCTTAGGTTCAATTTTTAGCCTACTTGAGCCATTTTTTCGTCAAAACATAAATATATTAAAATGTAAAGAATTATTTTGTTATAATTATCTGGATTCAAGTTGTCTCTCTGTTTTGTAGGCAGAGTTTATTAACTCGGGAGTTTTCTCACCTGTCTGAGAATTGCCACCTTTTGTAGGCAGAGATATCTATTTACTTTGCCACATTTTAAACTGTTTATTAAGACAGAAGGGGAGACTAGTTTAGCAGGGTGCTTATTATTTTTTTAGTTCAAATGTTAAATGTGTTAAAGTCAACATAATTGAAACTATTTTGAAGTGATTTTAATTACAACATAATTTCAACTATATTGGAACAATATACAGTTTGCTACTGGCAATAAACTATATGACATACATTGGAAAAATTATAACTGGTTGAAAAGCGCATAAAATAAATGTTTTGCAAACTTCCTTCCTAGTTCACCATGTAGCAAGTCCTGCTATAGGTGTGTTTACAGAATGGGCAGTTGATAAGCTCCATATTTTCTAGGGACACAACTATGGCCAATAAATACGTTCATCCATAGTGGATGACGACAATAAGTAGCAATGTCTGTGAAGATAGCAGAGTTATCTATTTACATGGTCTTCATTAATATTACACTGTGTTCAAAACCACATAGTGAAAACTCTTGTTAACAGAAATCAAGATGGCTGACACTCCAATCTGAGTTCACGACCATTGGCTAACAATTAGGGGTTGCAATCCAGGATCCCGAATTTCAAAAATACCGGACCATAATTGATGCTTGAAAAAAAACAGGATTTTTGATAATCCTGGGATTTCATTTTCAATTTTTGTTTGAATCGTTTTTCTTAGTTTCCACGTCGTAGTTAAAGCAAGACATACCAATAATTTATGAGATGTGCTAATCCATCACACCACATGTCTCAAGTTCAAAGAAAGCCGACCGACGGGCTAGATATGTGTACTCTTATTTGTCAAGAATCATGACTTTGTGATTAGTTTTGTTTTTGCATCGTGTTTGTGTAGTGTGTAAGTGGAGACGAGTCACGACGTGAAGGTCCATGATTGGTAAGTTAATGTTTTCATATTATTGATTAATAAGTAATTGGTATAGTTAAATGGAGATCGAGTTTTGACTTCCATTAAGAGTTTGTTTGGAAATAATATATAACACGTTGCACTCAAATCACGGGGTCAACTTTTAATTAATTTTTTTAAATTGCTGATTTCATTTAATAATGCCAAAAAACCTACATATTTAAAAATATGAGTAAATCTGTATTTTGATAATCAAATGCCTTAAGTTTCAGACACAGAAAACTTATGTTACTTCTATTTTGTGATAACAATATTAATAATTTACATTCACCTCATAATTGATTTTTGAGCTATTTTATCTTAGGCTGAATTTCCCAGTTTATCTATACCGTACCTAGACAAAATGTACATGACTGAATGTACCAATTGTTCTGTACCGTACTTAGCCAAACATTTACATGACTGAATGTCCCATCTTGTCTGTGCTGTACCTAGCCAAAATTTACATGACTGAATGTCCCAATTGTTCTGTACCGCACTAAGCCAAACATTTACATGAAAATTTAAACATTTAAAAAAAGTTTTACACGTCCAACCAGTTCGATTGAATTAATAATTTTTTTGTTAATGATTTATTTTCCCTTCAGATTGATAGAAAGAAATGGGAGACCCTGAAAAAAATAAACCTAAATTTGAAAAGCATTTGAAACTATCGGAAACAAAGACATCAGTTTGGCATCATTTCTTGAAAGCTCCAGACAATCTCTTAGCTAAATGTATTAGATGTAACAAGATACTTAAAACATTTGGAGGTACAACTTCAGGCCTTGACTCTCATTTAAAGTCTGCACATCCAGTATCTTCTTGGTTGTATTTCTAAGGCCAGATTGCGACCAGATGCGAAAAAATATCGTGGATATTCAAAAGCTTGGTCAGACAGCGGATTCCTCGTTGGAAATAACTATGAACAATGAAATCGAACATCTTGGATTTGAGCATGACGAACTTAAAGACACACTGCCGCTTAAGAGACAATTAGAAATTGAAATACAAAAGAAACTTCAGGCTCAGGATAATAATTCCAGTCTAATGGTTGGAGACTTTAATACATTGGTAAAAATAGAAATGGTTTTATTTGAGAATGGCGGTTCAAGAGGAAAATATCTAGAAATTGCGTATGATAGCCTAAGGCCTAAGGTCTATTCCTCCAATCAGTGTGGAGTCAGAGCGGCAGTTCTCTTCATCAGTTTCAGGTTACTTTTGTAACCATTTGCGGTCAAAGTTAAGTTACCAAACATTATACATTGTCATTTTTACGATTTCATTATTTAAATTTTACCAAAGGTTAAAACGACACCAATTATTTTAATATTTGATTAATAAAACTATTTAAATTAAAAGTTAAGAATACTATTTTTGTTCGTCTGATTAAAGTCTGAAGATAAACATGTGTTTAAAAGCTTATTAAAAATCAAAGTGTGATATTTTTCCTAAATGTTTTTATTTCATTGATAAATCCTCACCTCTCATCTCGAATCATGACTAGAAATTCTCTAAATATCAAAAATATCAAAAATGCCGGGATTCCGGTATTTGTAAACTTCAAAACCGGTTTTGGCAAAAGGGACGGGTTTTGCGACCCCTACTAACAATGACATTCAGAAAAGATGACCTCCAAATAAGTACACATGTACTTGTGTTTATCTAGGTGCTGAAATATTTATGACTTGTATTGCAGGCCTGGAGAACCAGAAGTTCTAGAAATGATGTTGGACATATTTGATGCCATGAAACGAGATTGTGACATCAATCATCAAAATAAAAAACTACAGACATGTCTGCATCTAGCTGCAAAGTGAGGACATTTTTATTGATTTTGAAATATTTCAGTTTCTTAATGCATTAAATTTACACTTTTTTTCAATTGCCAACATCATTAGGGCCTTGAAAAAAAAAAGGCAATGATAGTGCATATTTCTTTTAAGATTTTTTTTCTAGGAAGGTTCTGGTTTGATGGCACATATTTCGCTTCTTCTTCTTATATTTGAGGTGCCCACGATCAATTTGTTGATCATTCTGGCTCCTGGTTTTAAATTCAGAGTTTGCCTTCTCTTAGATGGGTTGCCGTCCAAGGCTAACGAGTCCCATCTACCCGGGGTGCTTGGGATGATTTGCTTTGGTGGGGATTGAACACCAGACCACCAGCTGTTCTGTTCGCTTATTTCCTAAAATCTCCTTATTTAATGTTGGTAGACAATGTGCCAGTTGAAAAAAAAAGAAGCATTTTGTTACAGAAGAAACATTATTTCCTCTTAAAAAATGATTATCCAATAAGGTTTTTTTTAAACATTGATTTTCTTCTTCTTCTTCTTCTATATCTTAAGGGCCCACGATCAATTTATTGATCATTTTGGCTCCTATGCATGTAGATGGGATTTGCAATGTTTCTGTTCCTGGTGTTGATGAGGAAATTTCACAGATTTCCAGTGCCACTTTGTGAGGGAATCATGCACTGGGGGTTTGAAGGCTTGAGGCAATAGACACAAATGTGTCTAGTGTTGTCGCCTCAACCGTTCCTTTTGAAAGATTGTTCCAGTCCCTGATTGTCTTGGGCAGGAATGAGCAGCTCCTATACTGGCTTCTTGCTGGTATGAGCCTGAATTGCCTGTCATGGCCTCGTCGCTGTCTATGGGGGAGAGGTACGAGTTTCTGTTTAATACTGGAACAGTGGACCAGCCCATTATTTATCTTGTACATCATGGAGAGCCTGGATTGTCGTCGTCGTTTCTCCAATGGTGACCAGCCTAGTGTTTCTAGCATGCTGCCAACACTTGAAAAATAAGCCTAAGAATAGTATTACTAATAGTATGATCTTATAGGTTTGAAAATTTAAAGATGAATATTTTTGTTTTTGTAAACAGAGAAGGATTTCTGGACAGTGTCAAACGACTGATGCTGTTTGGTGCAGATATTTCACTAGCTGACCACAAGGGTAACCAAGTGCTCCATATGTTAACTAGCCTCACAGTTACTGACCCTGCACACAGCTCCCGATATCTTGTCATCATTGCAACCATTCTAGATAGAGCTCCTCAGGTGGGTACATTCTAGACAGAGCTCTCGGGTGGGTACATTTATGCTGCTGTGAGCTAGGAGTTTGGTATTTATCATTTAATGAATGCAGCTAAGGATGGCTATTCAGTCAAGCTTAAAATGTGCATTAATAATTAAGGTAAACATTGCTGATTAAATAATGCGTATGTCTCCAAATTGAAGCTGTCCTTATGTTTAAGTTAATGTTTGTTTAGTGTTAAACTCCATAATATGTTCTTAACTGTATGTTCTTGTGTATGATAATATTGACAGCATAAATCTATGATGTATGATTGACAGCATAAATCTATGATGAATGATTGATAGCATAAATCTATGATGTATGATTAACAGCATAAATCTATGATGTATGATAATATTGGCAGCATAAATCTATGATGTATGATAATATTGGCAGCATAAATCTATGATGTATTATTGACAGCATAAATCTATGATGTATGATTGACAGCATAAATCTATGATGTATGTTTGACAGCATAAATCTATGATGTATTATTGACAGCATAAATCTATGATGTATGATTGACAGCATAAATCTATGATGTGATAATATTGACAGCATAAATCTATGATAACGTCTCACTCATTATGCCTCTAATTACCTAATGTTGTTTTCATGAACCTTTTTCAGTGGTACTCTTCAATTAAAAAAATTAAACTCAATGATACCAAAGATACAGAATCCACAGTGCAGATTAGGAGGAGAGCCATTTTGAATCTCATCTGTGAGATGAACAACAAGGAAGAATTGACGGTCCTTGACCTTGCCTGCAAGATGGGTGCATGTGATGTCATCAAATACTTGATTACCATGGAGGATGTCATGGCTTTTAAGGTCAATATGGCAGTTAATTTTAGAAAGTTAAATTTATTTCTAAAATTTTAAAGTCTCATTTTTTATCATGTGTATGAGTTAAGAGAAAAAAAGAAAAAGATAAATTTCTTATAATAATCTGACTTCTTTCAATGCAGGTTGAGAAATTCATACGTTACGACATTACAAGCATAACACCAAGAACCAATGGAACCTTAGGAGGAATGTGTGCCAGGGGCTCTGTGTCACCCCGACCTTCTTGTCTGGAATGGCTGCTAGCCATTGGGGATGATATACCTCAAAATGCAGCCAAGATTCTGGACATTCAGGTAAGAAAACATAATTAAATGAATCAAGGGCTTTCTTAATAAAATCATAAAAGTGTAAATTACAAAAAAATTACTTTTTTGAAATCCAAAAATAGTTTAAACATTAAATTATTGAATGGTTGTTTTTTTATCTCTCAGCCTTTCAGTGACATTGAGTCAGCCTACAGCTCAGTTGCATTATGGGCCTATGCCATTATTATGGCTGTTCACATAACATATATGATTTTGTTCAGGTGAGCATTGACATTAGTCATTAAATTTCCCAAACCTTTACAATGGTGTGCACTGTCAAAGAGTTCTGTCTCTCAAGACTTCTTTTTAATGTTTAAGAAAGGGGAGAAAATTCAAATAAAGTAAATACTACATTTTTTCCTACTGATACATTATAATAATTATAAGGGTACAAGTTCCCTGGTCAGAAATGAGCTATTTTTAAGGGGAAATGTTCCCTGATCAGATATGAGTTAATTAAAAATGACAATTTTATTACAGCCCAATTTTAAATACCGGTATATAAGATACAAGATTAATTTTCAGTAATTTTACAAATACAAGACAAACTATCACAATGAACATATTAATTGTTATGTTTGTTTATGTTTAAAAGTACTTTTCTTTACTGTACTTTGTAAATTCACTATCGACATAAAGTCTATAAACAGATGTCACCAAAGTTGTGTTGAAATTAGGAATGTTCATCGCTTTCAAAAGTGTTTATATTAATATTATAATAACAATAATCCTTAACTTAGCTGGTCTGGACTGACGCTCTTGTACAACAGTCGAGCTAAACCTGGAGAGAGGGACATTGATGCCCCCACATTAGTGACCTACATCATTGTGCCTCTAGAGCCTGCTTTCTTTGTTTTCTACAACACCTACACCATGGTCAAACTCTGTTGCATGGGGGAACTTTCAATCAGGTGAATTGCTGTTGTTGATTTGCACAAGAACGTATTCTCAGGAACTGGGCTCTTAATCTTAACCTGTCAAAATATGCACATTTGGCATTAACCTGTTCAATCCGGTAATGGCCAAATCGGGCCACTCAACCCTTTGTTTACGCGTCACTAAATAGAAAGCAGAACATTTAAATGAAAATCTCCCTGGAAACGAGACCAAGGGAGATAACTCTCTTTTAAATATATTTTTATTTATTGGGTGAGGAGTATTCATTAAAAGAGATTTTTTCATTTTAGTGTTATGATCATTATAAGACAAGTGCTTCGTCAAAAATTGACTTTTACGAATTTACACAAGAAAAGCATAAGAAATAAAGTTATGCAACACATGAAGCAACCGTTTGTGAATGCAAATCAATTTTTTTCAAATAAATATACTATTAAATAGATTTGATTTGATTTCTTTTTCAAAACCTTTCTAACGGTAAAGGTGGAGATGCTCCCCCTTGGGTGGGGTTTCCAATGATAACATTTCTGAGCGCCCTGGATTGAATGGCTTAATCTTTATTAAAATTTTCTGGACAGTATTTGCAGATACAACTATGTACAAATGCATGTATTTCACTGTGGTTAAAGCTCACATGTGTCTATCAACAGGTCAAAACTGTCTCAAGGTGGACCGATGGCGTTATTGAATACATTTATGTCTGTGATTGTGGGCCTGGTCTACTCCATATTTGTCATCATATGGATCATAACATATGCCATAGACTACAACTATATGGACTATTTCCTGGCTATTGCACTATGTATAGGTGAGTTGACCAATCATTTCTCTGTGTACAGGAAAGTTCCCCAATGTCTCCCTATTGCTCTGTTTTTTTGGTGGGTTGATACCGAGTTGACCAATGTTTGCCCAGTGCCTTCTCTATAAATGAATGGTGTAAGAAAAAACCCCTAAATTTCTAGTTATCTCCCCTTCCCAAATTACCTTTAAAAAAATACCAGACTTTCAATAAACCCAAGAAACATAAATTATCCTTGCATTGGTGTGTTATGAAACCAACCTTGTTTATTTTTATGATTATATTCCTGCCCCTTTTGAGACCATATAAAAATCAACTTTATAAACTCTACCGCTTGATTGTAAGTTAACAAAAATTGACGTATCAAAAATATTAGCCCCAGATAAATTTTTTAGACCACAAAAATATCAAGGTTAGATCTCACTAGCGTTGACGAGGAGAATAATGGTGAATAGAAAATGAATTTGCTGATCTCAGTTAACAAATTTGTGGGTCATATTACATTTGCAGGTTGGATGTTCACTATTGCCTTCACCAGAGGTTTCAGAGTTATCAATTATTTTTGGCGGCTCATTCAAATCATGATCATCAGGGATGTCTTCAGATTCCTTTTTATCTACCTCTTTGTGCTGCTGGCTTTTGCATTTGCCTTCCATGCTTTATTTCAAGGTAAATTTACCAGATAGTTTTACAAGATGAGAAGTTTGTTGTGTTCGAATATTTCCCGTAAATTTTTGTCATTTCAACTTTGATTAATATAAAATGTTCAGATCTATAGATAGGTCACTTAAACAGGGCATTAATGAATCTGTTGTGGTGCCAAGCCTTTTGATTGTGCAATGTAGGTGAATAAGTATTTTATAGTGTCACCATGTAAATAATAAACTCTACAACCTTCTTCTGGTGTCACCAATCGCTGGTTGCAGTTCACTGATCTGTAACACACTGATGGTAATATAACTTAGTAGAAACCTCACAATTTATAAAAGAAAAAACTACATGTTCCTGAATTACTGAAATTTTTAAAGTTTTATGGCCAACAATTTCATAAAATATTTCCCCCAAAAGATCCTTTAACCCTCTGCAACATTTCCTAACTATGAGACAGTAGCCAACATTTCTATATTAAGACACAGTAGACAACATTACTATACTATGACACAACAGGCAATGTTTCTGTACTATGAAACAACAGGAAATGTATCTATACTAATACACAGTAGACAACATTTCTATACTATGACACAACAGGCAATGTTTCTGTACTATGAAACAACAGGAAATGTATCTATTCTAATACACAGTAGGCAACATTTCTATATTATGACACAGTAGGCAACATTTCTATACTATGACACAACAGGCAATGTTTCTGTACTATGAAACAACAGGAAACGTATCTATACTAATACACAGTAGGCAACATTTCTATATTATGACACAGTAGACAACATTTCTATACTATGACACAACAGGCAATGTTTCTGTACTATGAAACAACAGGAAATGTATCTATACTAATACACAGTAGGCAACATTTCTATATTATGACACAGTAGACAACATTTTTATACTATCATGCAGTAGTAAACATTTCTATACTATTGTACAGTGATGAAGGAATAAACAAAGAATTTATAAAGGGTCCTTGGTGGCTTGGTCCAAACAGTCGGTGGCTTGGTCTAAACAGTCAATCTCATGCTTGTTGTCTAGTTTTCAATCTAGCAAAAAAACAAGCAAAACACCCAGGGTGGATGAGACTCGTTAACCTTGGATGGCAACTCATCTAAGAGAAGGAAAACTCTGAATTCAAACGTGGAGTGGAGTCCAGTACGCAAATAACATTGACATAATGAAAAATTCCGACAACTCCTGCAGCTCTGCTGGTACCAAGCTGTAACATCCACACATGATAATCCCTTGGGTTATCCAGGTGCATGGAGAAAGGCAATTTGCTGTATAAGGAACCAACTTATCCTTCTGACACTTTTATTTCAGTATCCACAACTTTGTCAGATCTCTACCCCAACCCTATCTACACCATTTTCCTTATGTTCAACATGTTGATTGGGATGGAATACATCTTTGAGAATGATGTGGTGGATGATGGATTCATTGCTGTCAGTAGATCAGCTTTGTTTATGAAGGTATGTTTAACCTTGTACATAATTCACAGGTCAGCTTTGTGACTCAAGACACATTCGACTTTGTGCATGATTCATAGATCAGCTTTGTTAATGAAGGTATGTTCAACCTCGTGCATGATTTAATGACTGGTCCCATCAAGGTTCATGACCAGCTGTTTACTCAGTCTACAACTAACCATGACATGACTTCTCACAACTAAGAATTTTAGCTACCGGTAATACAGTCAAGATGAATAGTCAAGTGAGAAATTTATATAAAGGTATTGGATGAATTAGTTGCCTCTTGTGATCAAATGTAGGTGATAATGATAACACAAGGCAATAAAAGCCTCTTTTTCTGGTAGAAATATCTGGTACCTAAATATTCTTGTCTCTCTTTTGTGGTGCCTTCTACTTTTTATATCCATAATTTAATAACATATGTTCTATTAGATTTCACTGGTACCGTATTAAATTTAATATTAAATAATTTAAACTTGTTTTGTTTAGATTTTGTATGTGATCTACATGATCCTTGCCACCATCGTTCTACTTAACCTGCTCATTGCCATGATGAATGATTCATATCAGGAGATTCTCAGGGTAGGTTACTACAAATCTAAACAAATTTATTTCAATACTATACCTTAAAAAAACCAAACTGTTCCTTATAATAAACTTATATGCTAATGGCGATTGGTTACCCTCTGGCATATCAAGACCATAAAGTTGATTCTAAAGTAGGTTTTATTTGACGTCCGGGGTTGTTTTAACATCTCATATCTTGTGTGTTAATGTTGGTAGGAATAATGCCAAGGTTAATCGGTTTTAGCATTAAAATGTTGGCCACTTAATACTTCAGAATTTTTCATGTGGTTGCTTACAGTATCAGTAAGGCTAGCAAAGAAATATGGTGACCATTGAGAGCTGTAAGCAGACATGCAGATGACACTCAGAAAATGTTTGGAAATTTTAATTTAAAATAAATTGGCTATAACTTATCTAAAAGTCCCAAACTTTTTCGGGTCACATCACCTTTGCTACATGTAGGTGTTTTTGGGAGGTGCTGATGACAAATGTTTACAAGTGCACCAAGAAATAGGGAGAATTTTTTTTTTTTCTCCCATGTTCGCTGTTTAGTAATAACAATCTATTTCTGAACTACAAAAGAGAAAAATACTTAACTTGACTTTATCACAATACTATTCAGTTCATACTGAATCATAGAAATTATTCAGAGATATGGTCTAAAAAAATGTATATGTTAAAAAAATCATTTTTAAAATGTATTTTTGTACATTGATCTGTAAATTGACCCAGTGAAGCCAGGTGAGTACACTTATTGGGATTGCTAATTTTTAAATCATGATGTCAAAATTGAAAAGCCATTTTAAATTCTAAAATATACACAGACCTGCCAAGCCTTCAGCTTTGTGTCGGAATTATACGGATATTTTTACCCCCTCAACCGACCTTCCAACAAACCCCTTAAAATTTGGATTTTTTCGACTTTATAATTTTTCACCCGAAAATCCGAAAGGGACCACAAAAAAAAAAAAAAAAAAAAAAAAAAAAAAAAAAAAAAAAAATGCATTTGTTTTTACTAAATGTCTACACGTCCGGCAACCGGCCGAATAAGTGAATAAGTTCTCAAGATATTCGTCCGGCTACTACATATTCAACCAAATCACATGACCAGCGTAACAAAGTTGCGTGAGATATTTGTCTCTCAGCCTTGTCATGTAACCGCTAATTATCGATCAGAGTTATGGTACATCATTTCAACAAATTCAAGATACTCTGGACATTTGCATGAAAAAGAAATTGTTCAATTCTACAAAAGAAATACTACAACCATTACTGGTATATATATAATGAACAATTGGTTAAAAAGTGCCAATGTTTTTTTTTATAAAGCGTGACATGCAATGAATATCTCCCACACTTTTTGTCCGGTCGCCTGACATGTAGACACTGTCTTGTTTTTATCGTAACGAACCGCAATCTTCAAATAATTTTTCAATCATCATTTGATCCGATCGTGATTCATCCTTTTACATGGCTAAAAAATAATTCAGACTTTATTTTTTTGCTATAGCTTTTCTTAATTAAATGGTTAAATCTGTCAAAAGTCGTGGGTACAATGATATTAATAAACATATTTTAACCCCAAAAAACCCCAACATACAACTGCAGCTAAAACTAAAAGTAAATGTAATCCATGTCTAATTAAACATTTCTTTGCTAAGGTATTGTAGGACTTAGTAAGTTTTATTTCATTTTATTTACCACCTTTCTGATTGAAGGAAATATTTCTCTAGCCAACTCCTATCGTTTTAATGCCAGTGACAAAAAAAATGTTTCCAGACTTGCAGATTGCTAGAAGATTGTGAAGAAAAATTACAATGAAACAGGGGCAAGCATGGAAGTTGATACTCTTTCTAACTTGCTTGTATCTAAAATCAATTGCAATGCTAACCAGTTGTCCAAAGAGTTGTTGGACAGTTGCAAAAGGCCACTAGGGATATGCTGGAAAACTGAACTCTTAGTCTTAGCAGCCTGTGAACATATGTAAATAAAATGGATCTTCTGTCCTGCACTGTATATATCTGTATATAAACATTTCCAGTAATGTTTTTCTTATGTTCTTTGGGCTCTTCAAAGACAATGGAGATAACTTTATATTTTTTATTTACTAAAAAAGGCTTGTGCATTAGTTTATAGATCTTAAGCCATTGCTCCCCCACCCCCTCCCCTTTTGGGGCACTGGTTCCTGGGGGGCAGCGGCCCCCCTTCACCCCTGCATGCACCCGCTACAGATTTCTTTTGTTGGCAGGTCTGTATATGGTTGTAAAAAAAGAATAAATGATCTTGGTGTACTAGAGACAAAACCAGTGGCAGCTTTAGGTAAAGGTGATATAGACAGACCAATGGCAGCTTTAGATATTGGTTATATAGAAAGTTGCCAAGAGCACCATTATTTCAGCCATGTCAAATTCCAGAAATATATAATTTTATCAGTATAGAGGAATAAGTGTTTTGATAAAGCAGATTTTACTATTAAATCCCATCATTGGGTAGGATAAAGCAGATTTTACAGTTAAATCCCATCATTGGCTAGGATAACACAGAGCTGGATACAACTTTCTAAGGCTGGAACTGGAAAAAAAACTTTTCACTACAGATTAGGGATTTACTACAGATTAGAGATAATCTACCATGATTAATTTCATTCATTGATCAGTCAAATAACCTTTTCAATATTATGAACAGCTAGCGTCTGTATTTCTGCTGATGCACATAAAAATTGCAAATTTTGTGTTCAGAAACAACGACAAGCTTGGAGGATTGAGTCAGTACAGTTGGGAGTTGATGTGGAGAAGAGCATGCCAATAACATTCCCCATGTTTAGCAAGGTCAAGGTTATCAAAGGGTAAGTTCAAATGCTGGCCTCTTACTTATGTCACAATGATCCTTTGAATGCATCTTTAAAAAAAGACTAGTTATACTTGTGCTGCATGAACCGTGAGTCTCCAGTAAATCCGTTCTCAAACTTGTCACTGGCAACCCTCTGACATTTTTTGTACCAGGACATTTCATGATAACAAAGTTGATTTTCTTCTCAGGTTCATCTGCCCCGCTGACCAGGCCAATGGCACCACACGGTGGTATATTGAGGTGGCCAAGACCAAACAGTCTCTTGATGATGCCAGCAATACTGAAGATGGTGAGAAGGAGGCTTTAGAAGAATTGAAATCTAAGATGGCCGCCAATGATGCAAGAATGGCTGAGCAAATCCAAGCACTGAAAGTTAATGTGGATGATATCCATGCAATGGTAAGGAATCTGGAACATGCTCTTACAACCAAAGATAGAAAAGTTTAAGGAATGCTATTTATGTATTTAATATTTTAAGAAATTTTCAAATGTTAAACACAAGTTCATAAAAGTTATGACACATAAAATCATAAACCATGTCTGTTATGGGAGATGACATAAGGAATCACCCTACATACTCATCTGTTGATCTGCTGGCATACTAAGTATATACTCTTTCTTTGTTAAAGCTGAACCAGTTATTCTTAAATTTACATGTATGTATCAAGTTTTTTAAGCTGCTGAAATTACGGGTTTTATATATTTTTCATATAAATAGAAATGTTCCTGAGATTTTTGATGATGTTTACACACACCGCTATTCATGTTTTTCTAATCAGGTTGATTTTCATGTCAATGCAAAAATATTTTGAGGTTTTTATCAATTATATATGGCTTAATATGCCAGATTTAAATTTAATTACATTTTTACAATTATTTATTATGTCCCTTACTGTCTTATTTGTACTTTTTAAAATTCCTAATTTGAAAAAACAAATGTTTGTTACTTGTTAAATTAAGCTATGTTGTCAAGGAGAAAACATGTTACATGTGAACACTATTACTGGTAGTTAAAACGCTGTTACTGGACTTATCATATTTGTATTTATCATTGAATTTATTAACATTTAAGATTGAAAATGTCTAACTTTTATGTTATTTGATAAAATGTGGAGAAAAAAATACTGTTAAAGTTTTAGTTGTAGTGCCAACAAGCATGAATAACATATTTATAGATATTTATGAATTTACAATTAGAGTCCTGAAAATGTTACACTAAAAATAAATGATGAAAAAATGTCACCTGAATCTATTTAGTAATTGATTTGCTAAGAATAGAATATCGATACACATTTCTTGTGAAGGTTGTCCAACTGGCCATCATTTTCAGACTAGCTGTAATAGAATTTTGAAACTGATTTTTTTTTATCAAGTGAAGCAAATTGTTTGAAATCTTCATCTTCATGTAACATATTGTGTTGATTTGTAATGTCATGCTTGGCCAATGCAGGTCTTGTTCATTTGAGATTTTACAATTCATTTAGGTTTAAAATTTTGAATTTTTTTTTTTTACATGTTTTTAGTCAGTTGACAGAGATTTCCTTGAAAACACTAGCTCAACAATTAAAAAAAAAATGCCACTAAAGAACAGTTAAATGACATGGATTTGTGATAGTGACACATTCCAGTATTTCAGTTGTTTAAATCAGATGTAAAGCAAAATAAGGAAATATGTGAAACAAGGCATGATGGGAAAACCTGGAGAAAAAAGTACACAGCAAAACATGTCGGTGAGAAACCTTTAGTGAGAAGCCTTTAGTGAGAAACCATTAGTGAGAAGCCTTTAGTGAGAAGCTTTTAGCGAACAAAGACTAACACAAATATAATAACTTAGTTTATCCTAAAAGGTCAGCAAGTGGAGTGTGGTAAGCCATTAGTGGGTAAGAGAATTAATGTAGGCAAAAGTGAAGGAAGAGAGGAACAATAAATGCAAGCCCATTGGTTGTAAAAAGGAAGGGGTGGAGAAAAGATTCAACAAGTGAAGGAGAGCATGACTTCTATGCCATGTGCTGTCAAGGTCCCATGAATGTATCAGTTTATTTAAGCTCATCCTCGCAAACGTTTTCTTACAGGAAACAGTTGCAGTAATGGCCAAGTTGCTGGAGCCCTTCAGGTTGCTTCTATTGAAGTGTTTAGAGATATCACACATAAATAGCACAATTTCATTAAAAGAAAAGTTAATTAAGAAATAAATATTTAGATTTTGGAAGTGATTTAAAATTTGAAGTTTACATTTCTTTGAGTTGTTATGAACTAAATACAATATTTCCTTTGATCACTAAAGGAACCTATTGCTAACATAGCTAACTGCAGGTTCTATTGTGTAAGAGGCAGCTGGATAGTAAAAGGCCATCAAACAGATTGAGTAAAAAAAAAAACCCAATGAAATGTGTGTACATGGAATCTTGTATTTATTAACAAACTGCTACAACAATCAATGTTTCCTTAACATAAATTAAAAAAATGTTGAACAATGAAATGTGTGTTGCATTGAGTCTCAGATGTGTTAACAAACTGTTCCAACAATTGTTTTGTTAACATTGTATGTTTATTGTGGCAGTGAAAATTTGCACCTGTAGAGGATATAAATTTACAACTGTGAATTTCATAAAATGTCTTCTAACATCTGACAAAATTGAATGAACATAAATGTATAAAATCTAACAAATATATTGTGAACTATTAAAATATTCAGCTTATAAGCAAAGTCTGACACTGATAATCAAGTAGATTGCAGCAATTTGGAATATGTTTAATTAGTCATTTTGATAAAATTATTTTGTAACAAGAATTATTTATAACAAGCTAATCGAACTAATGACTATTGGAGGTGAAGAAAGCTACAATGTTTAGTGGTCAATAAATGTTAAAATTTTATTAATATATCTTTTCTTCTTGATCAGAAACCTTCAGTTTGACCCCACATCCATTTAAAAGTAGGGTTGCTATGAAAGTGAAAGTCATTTCTAAATGTAAAAAAAAAAGAGATGGTGGATTTTTATTTCTGAAAAAAATGCAATACTTGCATACTGGTAAATTTACTTTTGATCATTGATGTGTTGAAGAAATACAAATTTGGATTTACGGTTTGAATTATTTCCTACAAATGTCACATGACCTGCTGCATCTGCCTGGCATAAAGCAAAAATTAAATATGTTTTCTGGTTTATACTCTCATGAACATTTCCTGTCCATAACTCAATCATTAAATCACATTGATCTGCACTAGGTTCACCACAAAGAGAGATAATTGATATACTTGTAAGAACTCCTGGAAGTTATCTTTGAATTGCTGCCCTTATTATCAACCCAGTGAATACTTGAATACTGGTTCAATTATTTCTTTTTATTTCAAAACTGTACTCTCGCACTCCATTTTTTAAATATATAATTTTAGGGGTTGGACAATTAGGTACTTTTAAATATATTTTTATAACCAGAAGGAAAACGTTAGACAACCCCATCCTGTCACTTCCAGTAGTTACCCCACTACCAGTCTGATTGGTCCAACCCTATAGACAACCCCATTCTGTCACTTCCAGTAGTTACCCCACTACCAGTCAGATTGGTCCGACCCTATAAGACAACCCTATTCTGTCACTTCCAGTAGTTACCCCACTACCAGTCAGATTGGTCCAACCCTATAGACAACCCCATTCTGTCTCTTCCAGTTCTTACGCCAGTGCCATTCTGATTGGTCCAACCCTACAGACAAACCACTTCTGTCTCTAGAGTTACACCCAAATGCCAGTCTGGTTGGTCCAAGTCCAAGTCTATAAGAAACACAGTACCGGAAATGAGATTTGTGAACTATGGGAAAACCCCATAAATCAAAAGTGTAAATTTTATCTGTAGATGTATTTATTTGATCTCCTGGACTAGAAGCGACTTATCTCCCCTACATCAGTCCCTAATATTGACTATGTTGTTGCTTCGTGCACGGCAGACCTACGTCACAAGAGGATGAAAACACAGGGAAAGCTGGGGGTAGGGAGAGGATGGGGGTCAAGTTATTACTTCTGTTGGATTAAAAGTATATTCAGAATATTTATTTAAAAAAAAAAAGCGATTTGACTGAGACATATTTTGATAACGTAGATCTGTTATAAAAAGCTTAAAAACACAGGGAAAGGTGGGGGTAGGGAGAGGATGGGGGTCAAGTTATTATTTCTGTTGGATTAAAAGTATATTCAGAATCTTTATTTAAAAAAAAAAAAAAAGCGATTTGACTGAGACATATTTTGATAACGTAGATCTGTTATAAAAAGCTTGAAAATAAAGGAATGTGGTAAGAGTGAAAGAGATTGTTGAGAGAGGGAGACGATGAGAGAAAGTCAGGGTGAAAGAGATGGTCAAGAGGGAGAGAGAGTAAAGAGATGAAGAGAGAGAGACTAGAAAGAGAAAGTAGATTAGGATGGCCGATACCTATCATTCAGAGGTTAGTTGGGTCAAGTATCTGTGGAATGGGTTTAATGAAGTCTGTAAGTAGGTCACAATACCGCTGGTGGAGTAGGTCAGCTTTAGGCGGAGTCTGTAACTGTGGAGAGAATCACAACACGTGTGTACACTATAGGGGGTATCAATGTACTACAAACGGGAGGAGGGGGGGGTAAATACTACCAAATATCATATATGGGAGGGGGGGGTCAATGTTTTTACACACCAGGAAAGGGGTTTCAATGTTACAACATTCTGCAACCTATCTATACATAAAGTCATAAAGATGAAGAAATTCTAATATTACTATGCAGTACTCCATGGGATAGCCACTGCCGTATTGAACTTATATAAGGCCAACATTTAGTATATACTATGTTAAACACAGGATAACAACTTCTTAGTTATATGGATACAGTGGGACTTAAGATTCACATAATAGGAACGATAGGCATGCATATTATAAAAAAGATATGACTCAACTCTGCAACGGTATTTTTAAATGTGTTACCAGTACCGAGGAAGGTCTAGGAAATGCATAGCCACCCGGGGCTATGACGTCATTTCCAAAGTATTATGGGGTATAACTTGCATGCCCGTAATAGCAACTGACGTCCGCATCAGTAGTGTTGTCATGTACAGACCTATAGTAAGCTTAAGTCAGCTACCCCGCCAAGCTGCTTGCTGTCCGCTCGGAGAAAACATTTCAGCATTTCTTTTATAAATGTGTGATACTCTTTCTTTGTACTGTTTGCAGAAGAAGACATCTTGCCGACACGTTCGTTGTTATTGCGTTCTTCAAGGTTCATGTTTTTCAATACATTGTTTTCGTAGCACTTACTTCTACCTAACCTAATAGCAAGTCAATATTCAACACTACTTGACCACGCCCACCCCCCCCCCTTTTTTTCAAACCAACCCCCCCACCCCAAATCCCATCTCTGACCACGTAGGTCTAATGTCTTGATCCCTGTCTTCCGTCACGGCTATCTGATAACGGCTCCCGTTTCTGGCTTCTCAGGTCACGCAGTGCAGTGGTTCCACAAAGGGATGGATTATCCCCGGGGTTGGGCGAATAACATGCCCAGAGCTCTCTTAAGGGTCTTTCACATTTATGGCAACGTGCCCAGAGCTCTCTTAAGGGCCTTTCACATTTATGGCAACGTGCCCAGAGCTCTCTTAAGGGCCTTTCACATTTATGGCAACGTGCCCAGAGCTCTCTTAAGGGCCTTTCAGATTTATGGCAACGTGCCCAGAGATCTCTTAAGGGCCTTTCACATTGATGGCAACTTGCCCAAAGCTCTCTTAAGGGGCTTTCACATTTATGGCAACGTGCCCAGAGCTCTCTTAAGTGGCTTTCACATTAATGGAAACGTGCCCAGAGCTCTCTTAAGGGGCTTTCACATATATGGCAACATGCCCACAGCTCTCTTAAGAGGCTTTCACATTTATGGCAACGTGCCCAGAGCTCTCTTAAGGGGCTTTCACATTTATGGCAACGTGCCCAGAGCTCTCTTAAGGGGATTTCACATTTATGGAAAAGTGCCCAGAGCTCTCTTAAGGGGCTTTCACATTTATGGAAAAGTGCCCAGAGCTCTCTTAAGGGGCTTTCACATTTATGGCAACGTGCCCAGAGCTCTCTTTAGGGGCCTTCACATTTGTGCCAACTTGCTTAGAGCTCTCTTAAGGGTCTTTCAAATTTATGGCAACGTGCCAATAGCTCTCGTGAGGGGCTTTCACATTTATGGCAAAGTGCCCAGAGCTCTCTTAGGGGCTTTCACATTTATGGCAACGTGCCCAGAGCTCTCTTAGGGGCTTTCACATTTATGGCAACGTTCCCAGAGTTCTCTTAAGAGGATTTCACATTTATTGCAACTTGCCCAGAGCTCTCTTAAGGGTCTTTCACATTTATGGCAACGTGCCCAGAGCTCTCTTAAGGGGCTTTCACATATATGGCAACGTGCCTAGAGCCCTCTTAAGGGGCTTCACAGTTATGGCAACGTGCCGAGAGCTCTCTTAAGGGGCTTTCACAATTTTGGCAACGTGCCGAGAGCTCTCTTAAGGGGCTTTCACATTAACGCCAACGTGCCAGCGCTTTCTTAGAGGCTTTCACATTTATGGCAACGTGCCCAGAGCTTTTTAAGGGCCTCTAATAATTTATTGTCCAAGATCCCTAAAAGGCCATAATCCGGCGCAGGTTCTAACCACTCTCACAGTTTTCTAACGTCTACTATTCTCTAGCGAATAGATATAAACTAAGCGTGTCAAGTTACTTACATCAGCCATGGTGATCAGAGCATCGACACAATCCTCTGCTCCATTCGTCGGGAGGAAAGCCACTTTTTGTGTCAAATATCTGCAGTAGTCAATAGAAAGGTGAGAGGAATAAACTGACTGGTGACAACATAGCACTATGGTCTGGATAATGTCAGGGGTGACAACATGACACTATGGTCTGGACAATGGCGCCAAGACTTAGTCAAATAATTTATGTATGATGTCAGAATTAGTCAAACAATTCGTAGGTCATGTCAGACTTAGTCAAACAATTCATAGGTGATGTCCGACTTAGTCAAACAATTCGCGTATAGAAATATTAGTAAACCCTGGTCTATCATGTAACCTTATTTATTATAAACTTGGCTTATCCGATAAAAAACAAAAGATAATGCAACTTAAAGAGGAGATACTAGTTGAAGATCCTAGTCAATTACGTTACATAAACACCTTCCCACAACACACGGTGTATCACAGTTCTGCTCATTTCACCTAGACTGTTGTACTCACTTTGACTGTTGTACTATGTTGTACTCACCTAGACTGTTGTACCATGTGGTAGTCAACGACTGTTGTAAAATATGTTGTACTCACCTACATTGTTGTACTATGTTGTACTCACTGTTGTGAACTAGATTGTTGTGAATGTTGGGTAGGGGGAGTTGTTGATCGTGAGACTGTTTTGTAAGTTGTAAGTCGAGAGGTCAGAGCGTGAGGTTGGTTCGTGTTATTGAGTTGTGCATGCTGAGTTGTTTGGGGGGGGGGGGGGATAAAGGGGCTGTGTGTTGGTTGGTTGTTAGTAGTGCTAGGAGAGAGAGACACGTCAATCAAGAAGTAGTGCTAGGAGAGAGACACGTTAGTCAAGAAGTAGTGCTAGGAGAGAGACACGTTATAATCAAGAAGTAATGCTAGGAGAGAGAGAGACGTTATAATCAAGAAGTAATGCTAGGAGAGAGAGACACGTTAGTCATGAAGGGGTGCTAGGAGAGAGAGACACGTTAGTCAAGAAGTAGTGCTAGGAGAGAGAGACACGTTATAATCAAGAAGTAGTTGATAGTTGAGGTTGATAGTTGGTAGTTGCTCCGGTGTGTCGAGTCCAGCCGAGAGATCGTTAGAGGGAGTTAGAGAGTGGTTAGAGAGTAGAGAAGAGAGTTGAGAGTAGTTAGAGAGTAGAGAAGAGAGTTGAGAGTAGTTAGAGAGTAGAGAAGAGAGTTATTATTACCTCCATTGAATGTTGTCACTGTGAATTGACATCTGCTGTTGTTGGATCATGTAAATAAAGAACTGTTATTGTTATCTTCAATGGACGCTGGTGTTTTGCTCTTTAATGTGGACCTGATGTGACAGGCTACATTCGTTAACATTAGAGAAGACTCATCGAAAGAAGTCCGTAACATTTGTGATACTATACAACGAAAGAAGTCCGTAACATTTGTGATACTAGACAACGAAAGAAGGCCGTAACATTTGTGATACTAGACAACGAAAGAAGGCCGTAACATTTGTGATACTAGACAACGAAAGAAGGCCGTAACATTTGTGATACTATACAACGAAAGAAGTCCGTAACATTTGTGATACTAGACAACGAAAGAAGGCCGTAACATTTGTGATACTAGACAACGAAAGAAGTCCGTAACATTTGTGATACTAGACAACGAAAGAAGGCCGTAACATTTGTGATACTAGACAACGAAAGAAGGCCGTAACATTTGTGATACTAGACAACGAAAGAAGGCTGTAACATTTGTGATACTATACAACGAAAGATGTCCGTAACATTTGTGATACTAGACAACGAAAGAAGTCCGTAACATTTGTGATACTAGACAACGAAAGAAGTCCGTAACATTTGGTATATTATACAACGAAAGAAGGCCGTAACATTTGTGATACTAGACAACGAAAGAAGGCCGCAATATTTTATGGAGGCCAAGACTTAGTGAAGTAAGGTCGTAACACTCACCTAGACTGTTGTAATATGTTTTCTCACCTAGACTGAAGCTTAGACAAAGCCTGAAATTCAGTAGTTGTAAACAATGGGGCTTGTACTAACACACAGCAAAGTCCATGAAGACTGGTAAACTTGTTAATCCTAGTGATACAAACATGGCTGATAAAAGTGTTATTCCTGACAGTATATATGATATAATCGTATTTAAGAAAGACAACCCATAAACGGGATGTTAAGGGCAACGGTCTCAGAGATTGACATAAACAAGAATTGAAATTTTAGAAAGGTAATGTGTCGACAATAACAAGGAAATGAACACAAAAAAAAAAGATCTTGGGTAATTTAAAAGACCTTGTGAATGCGAGGGCCCAGGCTAAATGACTCCATCAACCAGTGTGGGCCCAGGATAACAGACCCCAGCTACCTGTGATAGGACCCACACTACCGACCCCCCATGAGAGGGCCTAGGCTAAATCCCTGTAGAACCCGTGGAGGTGATCATACATACATACACACATACTACCAGGACGTGAAGTTAACATAAAAATTAAAGAGTTTTAAAAAACGATTAATGTACTAAACGAAGTAAATATCAATTCCAGACAAGCCAAACGCCATAGCAGCTAATGCGTGCAGCAAGACTTGGAGTGGGGACCACCGTGCCTGTGTGGCATTCCCTAAAAAAACTGCCACTGAACTCACAGTTGACATAGGCAGATGTTTTGTTAGGCTCATTTTGGCGTTAATGGAGTGGCGATTAAATTTACCCTCAAATAAAAAATATTTTTTTTAAAAATTGACAGCCAACCCTAAAGTGTTTGCAGGAATAAAAATTTAATCTTTAGTCTCTACCCCGTTTGAAATATCACCCCCCCCCCCCCCCCCCATTTCCGAAACAGAAGGTGTAGGGACTATGAACTTGGAACTGTGTACCTGCAAACATGACCATGATGGCCACGAGAAGACAGAAATGTCTGCGCTAGCATGACGTTCATTTAGAAAGAACGGAGCGTCAGAGTCATACAACTAATAAACCACGGGGCATTGCGTTGTAGATGAGTGGAAGTAGAACGAACTGAAAGCGAAGATCGGGTAAACTATGTGACGACCACAGCCATGCTGTAGATCCCATGAGCGTGGCAAGGAAAAGCAAAGCCTGAATTTAGGCGCCCCCCCCCCCAAGTATATACAGTAAAATGTCCGCTTTACGACCTTTAAATTGCCATTAAAACGAGGTCTTAAATTGGATTTGTCTTAAAAAAGAGGTAGGACATTTTCGAAAAACCACATTTAGAAAATTAAGTTTACAAGTAAAATAAAGACAAAAAAGGTACACGTACACCATTAAGTAAAGACAATATCTACTATCTTTTCTTCAGGAATAGAGATTAAACTCTGCCTCAAAACCAATACAGTCACCACCTGTTTCTCATTTATTCCACAATAAAAAATCAATGCTGGTAATGGTAGTTGTTTAAAAGCGTGCTTAAGTGCTCATTACATGCCATGGGTTTATAACTATTTATTTACAAGATAACCAGACAAGCACATAAATAGTGTTGTAATCTTTTTAATTTAAGCAATAGTTATTTTTGTTGAATGAAAACTGTTATTTCTGTTTGTTTGAATGTTCTGTTAGTAAGTCACTCGGGACACCAGACATGGTGTCGGCAAGGTAGGAAAGGCCCCCTGGCCCTGGTCATGGCAAATCTGGTCAGCTCCTTAGAGTACTTCTAGTCAATGGAGAAGTTGATAGGTGGTTTTTATTCTTTCTAATTCTCAGTGTCACGAAGCTGTTAAAAGTTGTCAACGAAACTGTTTTCTTCAAGCGCGCAAATCTAGCATTGCTTTGGAATCTGACTTTTTCCAGGTGCTAGGTCGTAAAATTTAATTATTTGAAGGTCGCAAGTCGCGTTTTAGAGGGAGTCGTTTAAGAGAGGTCCTTAAGATAGTACAAAACATTGGTAAATTTTTTTCGGTCGTATGTTGGAGGCAGTCGTTTAAGAGAAGGTCTCAAAACGGAGGTTTCCCTGTAACAACACATTGCACATAATTGGACATGGACAATTACGATTTAAACGCCCTCTCAAGATGGCACACGGGACGCTTAACCAGTTCCCCTACACAACCAGTCCCAGTGCAGAACCAGCTCCACTACATAACCAGTACCAGTACAGAACCAGTTCCCATTAGATAACCAGTCCCAGTACAGAACCAGTTCCACTACACAACCACTCCTAGTACAGAACCAGTTCCCCTACATAACCAGTCCCAGTACATAACCAGTTCCCCTACACAACCAGTCCCAGTACAGAACCAGTTCCCCTACACAACCAGTCCCAGTACAGAACCAGTTCCCCTACACAACCAGTCCCAGTACAGAACCAGTTCCCCTACAGAACCAGTCCTAGTACAGAACCAGTTCCCCTACACAACCAGTTCCCTACAGAACCAGTTCCCTTACAGAACCAGTTCCCCTACTGAACCAGTTCCCCTACAGAACCAGTTCCCCTACAGAACCAGTCACCGTAAAAAACCAGTTCCCCTGGATAACAAGCTCCCATACAGGACCAGCTCCCCTACATAGCCAGCCCCCGTACAGAACCAGTTCCCAACATAACCAGCTACCAAATAGAATCAGCTCCTATACATAACCAGTTCCCCTACATAACTAGTTCCCCTACATAACCAGTTCCCCTGCTTAACCAGTCCCCCCACTTAACCAGTTCCCATACAGGACCAGTTTCTACTACAGATCCAAATCTCTTAAAGAATCAACTCCCCTAAAAACCAGTTCCCCTAAAGAGCCAGCTCCCTTGAAGAACCAGCACACCTACAGAACAGCCACCCTTACAGAACAGCCACCCTTACAGAACTGGCTCCCCTAAAGAACAACCACCCTAACAGAACTAGCATCCCTACACAGCTAGCATCCCTACACAGCTAGCATCCCTACACAGCCAGCATCCCTACACAGCTAACATCCCTAAAGAACTAACATTCCCAGAGAACCATTTTTCAGGAAACAATTGTGTGATGAACTCTCCCTACACACTCTCATCCACCTATAATAGAGTCGAAAGGAGAGTTAGGGTATTTGATAATTTTTTTATGACATGCACCCTTGCCCTAATAAAATCTTTACATACATGCTTATAATCAGTATAGAAAATTACATTTATAGGTATTTTACATTGTCTCAGTCTTTAAAATAAGATTCACATGGAAGAAGAAACTTTAAATGATTTGATAGAAATTAGAAACAGACCAAATGGGTAAATACATTACAAGCTCTCATAGAAACACAGACAAATTGGGTAAACTATAGGCTTATAGCTGAAAACTGGGAAAACTGTCTATTTGGGAGAAACTTGATATCTTAGAGAAACTAAGAATAATTAGGATACATGAACAATACAATTTTGTGGAAACTTTTTTATATAAGGGAAAATCAAAGGAAAAATCTATGTGCATTTGATAATAGGATAAATTGGAGGAAGATTATATCAATTTAACAAAACTATATTAATTGGGGGACCTACATTGGGAAAAAGCTAGTTATATTGGAGCAAAAAACAACAACAAACAAACAAAATCTATTGAAAAGATTATTTCTTTAAGGGAAAAACCAGACCGTCTTAGAAATCTAGACATGGGAAAATACATATATCAAAGAAAAATCTACATCAAGTGTTAAAGTGTACATCAATAAATAGGAAAATATAACTGGCAAGTGTTGTTAAGTATATTTGTTAGTATTGACAAAATATTGAAAAATGTATATGTTAGTATGACAAAGCACATTTTGAAAAGTATATTCTGTCAGTATTGACAAACTAGCATTAAAGAAACTACTAAAAATACACATATTTGACATATCTATATATCTCTCTCTCTTTCTCTCTCTCTCTCTCTATATATATATATATAACTATCTAATCTATCTGTCTATATATCCATCTATATAAAGATATATATATCTATATATAGATATCTCTCTCTCTCTCTCTCTCTATATATATATATATATATATATATATATATATATATATATATATATATATAATATATATATATATATATATATATATATATATTTTTTATATATATATATATAACTATCTAATCTATCTGTCTATATATACATCTATATAAAGATATATATATCTATATATAGATATCTCTCTCTCTCTCTCTCTCTATATATATATATATATATATATATATATATATATATATATATACACATATAATATATATATATCTTTATATCTATATATATCTATTATCTATAAATATATATCTCTCTCTATATATATCTATATATATCTTTATATCTTTATATCTGTATATATATCTATATATATATATTTCTATATCTATATCTATCTATCTATATAATATATATATATATATATATATATATATATATATATATATATATATATATATATATATATATATATATATATATATATATATATATATATATATATATATATATATATATATATATATATATATATATATATATATATATATATATATATATATATATATATATAGATATATATATATATATAGATATATGAATTTTCATAGATGTAATATGGGGAAATTAAATGAGTAGAGGTAAAAATTAAGCCTATTACTAATACTATTGGCACACTTTACTTGGATTTTAGAATTATAGGGGAAGACTAGGCACACTCAAAATAAAAAAAATATGAATATGAGTCATTTTATACGAAAAAAATTGTTTTTTTTTGCAGTTATTCTTGAAATATTCCATGTCCATACTAATAATAATAAATAATTAGCTTAAAGTCATACCTAGCAATAACTCCCCCCTGCTCCTCATCGTTATTAGCATCACAAAGGAAAATCTCATCAACAACAGATTTTGACAGTTCTATTATCAGGAATGCCATTTTTGCTCGAGGGAAGACAAGTGTACCTTCAACAACATTGCAGGTTGCTGTTTTTTTAAAGATTAAAGAGTAAACTTTCCCTGCCTTAATTTTAACCTAAAGTAGGCGATCATAGTTAATGATGACTCATTAATTATTAAATTCTTTGGTTTTTAACAAAATAAATAAATATTTTTTCAAGATTATAAAAAAAATACTTTTAATAAACTAACACTTTATAACCCTTTTTTGTCATTTTAAAAATATTGTTTAGTCATGGCCACCTACATTTTTTGATTTTTGATAATTAAAAATATCAAAAACAAACTCTTCTTACTATAATATACATTCTTTAAAATCTAATTATAATCGATCTAACACAACTAGGCTTACTTACTTCGAATTTTGATCTGCTTCTGTTTGAGAAGATTTACTACTGGTGTATTTATAAAGTCAGTGTGAACAATAGCAGGCCAATTTGCGCAACAGTTCAAATCCTTTTGTTTAGACGCCATTTACGTAATAATATATTTAATTAGTAAACTCTAATTACCGCAGGAATGGTCATTTAGAGATTTAAAACCGAATGATAAACCTATATCTTTCTTTCTCTCTCTCTCTTTTAAAAATATTATAATAAAGTCTCATTAATAATTTACTAAAAATTGATGATTAATGTTTGTCAAAAACTACTTAAAATGAAAATAAAGAATATAAAACAATAATAAATTTACAAAAATCAGCCTAAGTATTTGACAAGTACGATTGCAGTTATAGAACTACTATATAAGATAAATCGAAGATGCCGAAGACATGATAATCACACTCTCAATTTATTATTTAGTTAACTTGTTTTATTTTTATGTTCTACAGACTATCTATTATTATTTTAAGTACATTAAAAGAAAAGTAAAGGAATATTACTTTTGACCAATTTGAAGAAATTGGAGATAAACTAAATTTACTTGTTAGGATAAGCCATGCATGTACAAAATAAAATGTTGCGTACAAATACTCATAATGATGGGCTGGTGG
Source organism: Lymnaea stagnalis (assembly GCA_964033795.1). Classification (NCBI taxonomy): domain Eukaryota; kingdom Metazoa; phylum Mollusca; class Gastropoda; family Lymnaeidae; genus Lymnaea; species Lymnaea stagnalis. Next base: position 520,550 of record CAXITT010000277.1, read on the forward strand.
TGAAAGGTGTCAAAATGTTCTGTACAAATACTCATAATGATGGGCTGGTGATGAAAGGTGTCAAAATGTTATGTACAAATACTCATAATGATGGGCTGGTGATAAAAGGTGTCAACATGTTATGTACAAATACTCATAATGATGGGCTGGTGATAAAAGGTGTCAAAATGTTATGTACAAATACTCATAATGATGGGATGGTGATGAAAGACGCCGAAATGCTATGTACAAATACTCATAATGACGGGCTGGCGATGAAAGATTTTGAAAGAAGAAACGGGAAGCTGGAAGATCTAGCCGAGGGCTAACACCAGTAAATATCTAATCGGCTGAACTAATTTCCCTTTAGCGGCCCGAAATCTCGAGCCGGCGCGTCGATTTGATACGTGACCTCCGACCTCAGTCACAAATGACCACTGATTGGTGGAGAGCGCGCATTGATTTTCACTTTCCATTTTCAGAGAAGAAACGCTTCGGTGCGCATGCGTCAGCCGGGCTAATGCTGTTTTCCAAGCCGTATGAGAAAACAATTTTCGTGGGGCTGAAGTAAGTTAACATTGGTGGATTGAAGGACTGAAGTAAGCGAACACTGGTGGATTCAAGGGATGTAGTGACTTAAAATTGGTGGATTTAAGGGATGAAGTAAGTTAACATTGGTTGATTAAAGGGGTAGAGTAAGTTAACATCGTTGGATTGAAGGGAAGACGTGAGTTAACATTGGTGGATTGAAGGGAATACGTGAGTTAACATTGGTGGATTAAAGGGGTAGAGTAAGTTAACATCGTTGGATTGAAGGGAAGACGTGAGTTAACATTGGTGGCTTGAAGGGAAGACGTGAGTTAACATTGGTGGATTGAAGGGAAGACGTGAGTTAACATCGTTGGATTGAAGGGAAGACGTGAGTTAACATTGGTGGATTGAAGGGAAGACGTGAGTTAACATTGGTGGATTGAAGGGAAGACGTGATTTAACATTGGTGGATTGAAGGGCCGTAGGAAATTAACATTGGTGGATTGAAGGGCCGTAGGAAATTAACATTGGTGGATTGAAGAGCCGTAGGAAATTAACATTGGTGGATTGAAGGGCCGTAGGAAATTAACATTGGTGGATTGAAGGGCCGTAGGAAATTAACATTGGTGGATTGAAGGGCCGTAGGAAATTAACATTGGTGGATTGAAGGGCCGTAGGAAATTAACATTGGTGGATTGAAGGGCCGTAGGAAATTAACATTGGTGGATTGAAGGGCCGTAGGAAATTAACATTGGTGGATTGAAGGGCCGTAGGAAATTAACATTGGTGGATTGAAGGGCCGTAGGAAATTAACATTGGTGGATTGAAGGGCCGTAGGAAATTAACATTGGTGGATTGAAGGGCCGTAGGAAATTAACATTGGTGGATTGAAGGGCCGTAGGAAATTAACATTGGTGGATTGAAGGGCCGTAGGAAATTAACATTGGTGGATTGAAGGGCAGTAGGAAATTAACATTGGTGGATTGAAGGGCCGTAGGAAATTAACATTGGTGGATTGAAGGGCCGTAGGAAATTAACATTGGTGGATTGAAGGGCCGTAGGAAATTAACATTGGTGAATTGAAGGGCCGTAGGAAATTAACATTGGTGGAGTGCAGGACAGAAGCAAGTTAAAGTTCGTGGAGTGTGGAGTGAAGTGCCGTGAAATAAGGAAAAAAATTGTTATGATATCTTACTTTGACGATTGATTTGATATCTTACCTTGATAATTGATATGATATCTTACTTTGACAGCGTTAAAAAATATGAAAGGAAGAAAGTAATTTTTCTCCCATTATGCAGGTATGTTAATGGATTTTAGCTATTGAATTCTTTTGTTCAATTACTAAAATGCTCTACACTTACATAATCAGAAAAGTTAACTGGCAATTCCAGGTCAACCCAATCTGATGAGGTAATAGGTGAGTCCATTAGAAATTAGGTCAACCCAGCCTGATGAGGTAATAGGTGCGTCTTGTCTATTAGTAACTGGGGCATTACGTATTGATTAAGTTTGTGAGTGTATTAAAAAAAAGGGTGGGGGCGGTGGCCGAGGCCTGGGGTACCATTGTGTGTGTGTGGGGGGGGGGAGACACAATTTAACCTCTTGATAAACGCTATTTATGACTGGCTTCCAGGTGGAGATGGAAACATGCTGGAAATAAATAGAGTAAAATAAGTGAGAGAAAGAGAAAGACATACTCGCACACACCACACATACACAAAGACACAAATTATTCCATAAATTAATCAAAATGTAAGAGAGTTTTATCTATGTAAGTCTATGTAAGATATTAATCATTATAAATTCATGCAGAGAGAGAGAGAGAGAGAGAGCGAGACAGAGAGAGAGAGATAGAGAGAGAGAGAAAGAGAGAGAGAGACAGAGAGAGAGAGAGAGAGAGCGATTGAAAGAATATGACTTCATGACTTCCAACAGACATTAAGAAAGAAAAAGACTTGAGTTATCAGTTACCATAACTTTTCCCGTCTCTCCATTACTTCCAGTAAATGTTATTTTTCTCTCGACCTTGTCCGGCAGTTTTAAAACCATGTCTTGCGACATCTCTATGAGCTTGCCAACCAGTGGTTTTACTAGGTTCTCTCACACAACTGCATATCGTCCTAAAGCCATGTGGTGGAGGACTTGTCTTCACATTTCTTCTAGGAGGGGACCTCATCCCTGAACATCAGACCTGCCTGTCCCCCTGCTTTCTTAGTTTGTTACTTAGCACCCCACCCCCTTTTAACTGGTGTAGGAAGAGTGGCGTGAAGTCGGGGGTCCGCCGTGGGCAACATTTTTTTTCTTGATATAGTGGGTGGCATTTTTGGCTAACTGGAGAATTTCGCTCAGTGGGGAGGTGGAAAAAATCTTGACCCGCCCCTGGTGGAACTTACCTTAGCTACGTCACTGCCCCCCCTTTCAATTCCACTTCTTTTTTTTTGTACACACACTGTAATGTTGATTTCTTTGAACGATTCAGTATTTTCCAATACAAGTTTATTTTGGGCTCTAAAAAAATTCTTGTTTTTTTTTAAAGCCAAACCAAAGACTTGAACTTTGATGTCGGGCTCCGCCAAACCCCAAGTAAGACATTTTTATTGGCAGCTCCTTCCCAGGATGCCTCTATATCTATACTCTAGAAACGGAATGGCTTCTAAAAAAAAAAGAGTGGTTTTCATGTAAATAAAATCTCAGACTCGAGACCGGAGAATAAAAGAATGCCCGTGAATTGAGCTGTCAGGTTGATTCCACGAGATGAAATCTCTGGCAGCCATTTTATCCAACGTAATCGATCATCCAGACCAGTGGGAGATATCACAGAAGAATCGAATACCTAAATACTCGATCGCTATAGGATACAAAACTTTTCAAGCAAGGCAATCTTGAATAAAATATAAATAAATAGTTTATTCATTTCGTAAGCAGCAAGTATACTTACTTCCCTTTCTAAAGAAATGTGTTAACGTAAACAGCAACTAGGAACCGACGAGTTCCTAGTTGAAACTTACATTTTTTTTTAAATGTTTGAAGAGAAACGTATTTACATTCTATGACGTTTGATTAAAATAAACAAAAAAAAAACCAACAACATTATTGTAATTATGAAATCACGTAAATGGTATACACTATCACAAAAACATTTTTTCCCCAACGAACTGAACGATCAAGTGCCTACTGAGAAAAGGTACAACCGTTACGTTTCTTTGAAATAGAGCAGTGGTCCCCACATGGCGGTCCGTGGATCTACACCGGTCCGCATGCCTAACGCTGCCGGTCGCCATAACATAAATATTTATTGTCAAATAGAAATAAAAGCATACAAATAAATCATGCACTGGTCCGTGGTAAAATTTTGAAACTTGTTCACCGGTCCGCCAAACTTAAAAGTTTGGGAACCACGGATATAGAGTTTTCAAAATAACTGAAGGCAGATTGATATTTTGTGGTGTCCGAAGTAAAGGATGACCCCAAGACCTAAACAGTCTACCGTGTCGCTCAATAATCAAAAGTTAACAAAAGTATTTCATAAATTAGTCAGAGTGTAAGAGAGTTAAAAGATGAACTATTTAAGACATTCGCTCTAACCAGTTGGTGGTTTCCAGTGATATAATTTTAAAAGTAATATATGTATATATTTAAATCAGACAAATTACCACTTCAAAAAGTGGTATCGAATCTACGTTAAATATTAGGGTGGATGAGTATCGAGATCTATGCCTGTAGGTTTAACGTAGATCCCGTGGTCTCGCCAAGTCCCGTAAATCGCGGCCCAATCACTTAAGCTCCAAGATACATTTTTTTTTGCAGCAACACTCGCATCATAAATCGTGTCATCCCTGGTGTCTGAGCGTGTATCCCCCCCCCCACTCTTCTTCATACCCCCTCCCCCCACTCTTCTTCATACCCCCTCCCCCCGCTCCAATGTTCACTCCACATCCTCTTGGGTTGGCTTATCTCCCATGACCAAGTCTTTCCCGAAAGAATTTTGTAAAATGTATTACATTTTTGTCGTAGTTTGGATGACGCATTGGCTCAGCCAGGTTTCGACCTCACACAAAAGTCTAATGTTTCCGCTTGGTTTTACTTGGAGCTGAAAAAGATTTGGAATTTCAATAATGTTTAAATACTTCAAAGTTCAATACGGTGTCACGGTTAATTTAGAGATACCTCTTAATAATTAATGCATTTGTCATAGAATTTTTAAAATTTTCAAATTAAAACGAACCAAAAGTTGAAATTTGAGAAACTGTGAGAAGAAAACACATAAATACAATAATATAGCTTTCATGGCTGAGTAGTGTTAAATGTATTTTCTTAGAAACGAAGTAATACTCGAAATATTACCATTAAAATTATGGACTGAGTAGTGTTAAAATGTAGTGTGTCTTAGAAATGAAGTAATCCTCAAAATATTACCAATACAATTTTGGGCCGAGTAGAGTTAAAATGTATTGCGTTCTGGAAACGAAGTAACACTCGAAATATTACCATTGATATTATGGGCTGAATAGGTTTTAAATGTATTGTGTCTTAGTAATGAAGTAATACTCGAAATATTACCAATACAATTATGGGCTGAGTAGGGTTTAAATGTATTGCGTTCTAGAAACGAAGTAATCCTCGAAATATTATAATTAGAAAAAAAAAACCAACAGCATGCCATCTGTTGATCTGTTGGGGTGGGGATGGAAAGATGGGTGTGTTCCATTAGAAATAATAGTCCAGTACACATGATCTATCGACCTCTTCTGCCGCATGGGGCTCGGGTGTGTGAGGTATACAAAGAGGGTAGATACGCCCATGTATTAAATTATCATTAAGTTGGAATAAAAATAAAAGGTAAAAGTTCTTTATCTCATCATACCCTCCAAGAATCTATCTTAACCACCATTTCCGTTTCCCAATATATTATTCGATTAACTTTTCTCCCCTCTCTTTCCCATCAGGACCCGACTGGCTTTAGTAAAGGACATAGCTATATTCGTATTTGTGTGTGTGTGTGGGGGGGAGGTGGGGGAGGTGGGGTAACGTCTGATCAAAGTTTGAAGTGCCAGCCATCACTGCCTGTGTTTGGGTATTTATCAATTTTTTTTGGTTGAGGAAGCAGCCATTGTATGGGCCGAAGGAGAGATGTTTTGCCTTGGCATCCCGTTGACACCCAATAGACATTTACTAACGGTGGATTCCCAGACATTCCAGACCAATTGTTACTAACCATTTGACCCCTCTGCCAACCAATTACACTTTTGGTGAGGTGGGAGGGATGTGAGGATGAATCCAATGTTGTGGGGAGGGGGGAGGATGTGAGGATTGATCCAATGTTGTGGGGAGTGGGAAGGAGGGATTGGAAGGGAAGTTAAAGAGATAATACATGTTCTCCTGCATGAGTATTATATATATTTCAATTAGAAAGACAGACATGGGAGGGAGAGACAGACAAAAAAAAAAAAAAAAAAAAAAAAAAAAAAGAAAAAAAAAAGAAAGAGTAAGTTGTCTTGCTTTGAGCCAAGTTTAAGCCGAGATGTGAAGAAGCAGACATCATGTCGGAAACTTAGGAGATAGTTTCAAAAGTATTATTTACAACAAGCAGCTCGGACAATCAGCCAAGGCAATCAATCCAGATGACCAACCAATACAAGTACAATGAGGCTGGGAAATCAGCTCAGACAATCAGCTTAATCAGCTCAGACAATAAGCACAATCAGTTCAGACTATCAGTTCAGACATTCAGCCCAACCAGCACAATAATCTCAGCCATTCAGCTTAGAAAATCAGCTCAAAGAATCAGCTCAGACAATCAGCTCAGACAATCAGCTCTGGCAATCAGCTCAGCCAATCAGCTCAGACAAGAAGCTCAGACAATCAGCTCAATCACCTTAGACAATCAGCTTACACAATCAGCTCAGACAATCAGCTCAGACAATCAGCTCAGACAATCAGCTCAGACAATCAGCTCAGACAATCAGCTCAGACAATCAGCTCAGACAATGAGCGCAGAAAATCAGCTCTGGTATCAGCTCAATCAGCTCAGACAATATGGTCAGTCAATCAGCTCAGGCAATCAGCATAGACAATCAGCATAGACAGTCAGCTTAGGCAATCAGCTCTGACAATCAGCTCTGACAATCAGCTCTGACAATCAGCTCTGAAAATCAGCTCTGACAATCAGCTCTGACAATCAGCTCAGACATTCAGTCCAATGAGCTAAGAAAATCAGGTCAGACAATGAACTGAGAGAAATAGACCGGACCCTGCAATTACAAGCAAATATTTTAAAAACTTTTATCCGGGAATAGAAGCTTAACTTTGTAACTTACTGTCAAAGTGGCAAATCAAAGAAGATTCTCTAAGGAACACCATTCTAAACAAAATGATATGGTTCACTTTTCAGGATGTATTTTTATTCTTGTTTTTATTTTATACTTGGAGGCGACTTGAAAATCTTAAGTTCAATTATTATAATTTAAAGCGACGCCAGGGATTTGAACCGAATCGTAAAAAAAACTTTTATGGCATGTTAAAATAAAATTTGTAAAAAAAAAAAAAAAATAGAAAAAAAATATTGGCCAAAGTAAATTTTTAAAATTTCCACTTCAATTAAAACATACGCCCACTACTCACATGACTTCATCTTTTTGTTATATCTTTTATTGGACAAATGCCAGTGAGGACAGACTCTGGTAGCTCTAGCACTTTGTTTACAATGATTTACATTGTCCACCATCACCACGGAGTTTGCAGACAACTTTTAATCACACGAATGCTTGATTCTCTCCCCTTTCACCACTCCATTCATCCATATGAAACAAACGTCATCCATAGAGGGCCCATAATTCAATTACGCACCGGGCAGTCTGGAGACGGCTCCGTCGTCCAGCCCAGAAGTTGGCGGGAACCGAGCCACGATGCAGACGGCACAGCGCAAAGGTCTTTACTCAAACGTTCACTAAATGTCTATGGTGTTTTGAAAGATACAAAAATATGGATGTCTCTCACGTCTGCTGCATTGCCAACACTGTTAGGATAATGTTTATTATAAACCTTGCTGTATGCAGTGGAAACATGGGGACGTTACAGAAGACGTTAGGGGAAGAACAGGGGAAGTATATGTGGAAGAAGGTGGGGAAAAGAAGATTGGAGAAAGGTTGGTTAAATGTCCAACATCCCCATCTTTACGTCACTCACGAGGATTATGCTGACTTGATAATTGTGTGTCCGCAAATCCAACAAACTTTGAACATCCAACATTTATAGACGTGTAACATAAATTATTCAAACATTTGCAAATTTCGACGTTTCCGAGACCATAAATTAAATCTGGGAAATTCATCCCCAATATCATTGCAAAACTCGATGCTCACTACTATACTCTTACAATTTCCCCAACAAAAAAAAAAAAAAAAAAAAAAAGAAAAAAAAAAAAAAGAAAAATTCCGAGACCATAAATTAAATCTGGGAAATTCATCCCCAATATCATTGCAAAACTCGATGCTCACTACTATACTCTTACAATTACCCCAACAAAAAAAAAAAAAGAAAACAAAAGAAGAAAAAAGAAAAGAAAATCCTCATATCCCAGAAGCCAATCTCCAGATCTCGCGCTTGGTTTTCCCGCGTAATAGATAAAATAATCCAAGCACCGAAAGATGACGTTGTGTTTGTCCTTCACTAGCGCGCCACCGCTAATCAAACGTCTCGTCTCCACCGTCGGCGCGCGAGACTTGGTGGGATACGCTCAACGTCATAAAATGTTCTCCCGAATTGATTTGAGGGGGTCCGTTCAACTGAGCCGTCGGCGGGGCTAGTTCTAATTTGTAAATGGCAACGGTCTAGCTTATGATTATATGTCAACAAGCTGCGCATGGGGACACAATAGAATAGGATTTTTGTCAGAGTTATATATGTGATGTAGCTAATAATACATTTCGTCAAAAATTAACGAGTGATAAATTGGTGACGAGATGAGGGGGTTATCCGATAAGTTAGACAATGCTTTTTGTTTTTTTAACCTCTGAAGTCACCACCATTATTTCCATTAACAAATTTAAAAAAATCGTTTTGTCACACAGAATACATACACAACACCAATGAGTGCCACTACAGTTCAGAACACTGAATACATACACCACATCAATGAGTTCAACTACAGTTCAGAACACTGAATACATACACCACATCAATGAGTTCAACTACAGTTCAGAACACTGAATACATACACCACATCAATGAGTTCAACTACAGTTCAGAACACTGAATACATACACAACACCAATGAGTTCCACTACAGTTCAGAACACTAAATACATACACCACACCAATGAGGTCCACTACAGTTCAGAACACTGAATACATACACAACACCAATGAGTTCCACTACAGTTCAGAACACTGAATACAAACACAACACCAATGAGTTCCACTACAGTTCAGAACACTGAATACTTACACAACACCAATGAGTTCCACTACACTTCAGAACACTGAATACATACACAACACCAATGAGTTCCACTACAGTTCAAAACACGGAATACTTACACCACACCAATGAGTTCCACTACAGTTCAAAACACTGAATACTTACACCACACCAATGAGTTCCACTACAGTTCAGAACACTGAATACTTACACCACACCAATGAGTTCCACTACAGTTCAGAACACTGAATACTTACACCACACCAATGAGTTCCACTACAGTTCAGAACACTGAATACTTACACCACACCAATGAGTTCCACTACAGTTCAGAACACTGAATACTTACACCACACCAATGAGTTCCACTACAGTTCAGAACACTGAATACTTACACCACACCAATGAGTTCCACTACAGTTCAGAACACTGAATACTTACACCACACCAATGAGTTCCACTACAGTTCAGAACACTGAATACTTACACCACACCAATGAGTTCCACTACAGTTCAGAACACTGAATACTTACACCACACCAATGAGTTCCACTACAGTTCAGAACACTGAATACTTACACCACACCAATGAGTTCCACTACAGTTCAGAACACTGAATACTTACACCACACCAATGAGTTCCACTACAGTTCAGAACACTGAATACTTACACCACACCAATGAGTTCCACTACAGTTCAGAACACTGAATACTTACACCACACCAATGAGTTCCACTACAGTTCAGAACACTGAATACTTACACCACACCAATGAGTTCCACTACAGTTCAGAACACTTCTACGAGACAATACTGTAGTAGACAGTGATGATTAAATTTCTTTGTTAACTCTAACATCATTTTTAAAAAAAAAAACTTTTTTTTTTGGGGGGGGGGGGAAGGAGAGTCAACATCTTTAGTTTACACTTAGAGTTAACATTAGCAGTTGAAGATTCCTTCGATGGATCCAGCGCCGGGCGGAAAAGCGGGATGGAGGGGGGGGGATAGGGGTTCATTGGACCGGGCTCCAAAGTACTCCAAACCAGAGGCTGACTCATTTGTTTTGACATAAAGGACATTGAACTTGATTGGGAATTAAACAATGAAATAGCCAGGACTGCATAACGACAACAGGGCGCCAAAATCAACTTGTTACTGGTAAGCCCCAGGCGCTACTTTTGTCCGTACCTTGAGGGGCGGCATTTTTAGGCTTCACCCCGAGCCGCCCCATTTGTGTCATTTTTATTCAAACTGGTAAGAGTGCTGACTTGATGCTTTTAAAAAAAAAACATTTTCACCAGATTTTTCTTGACCAAAAGTTGAAATAAGACGCAGGTAATACTCCTCTACTATACCTTCTACAATCACCTCTAGAAATCTTATCTAGAAATAATCTCTACCATCTCCTCTTCTTTCTCCTTTATTATCTCCTCTATTATCTCTTCCACCTTCTTCTCTGCTATCTCTTCTACTATTCCTTAAAATATTTCCACTGTCATCTCCTCCATTATTTCCTCTTCTATCCCCTCTACTATATCCCCTACTATCTCCTCTACAATTCTCCTCTTCTAACTCCTTTATCACCTTATCTACTTTCTCATCTACTTCCTCCTAAAATTTCTCCTATAATGTTCTCCTTTACTACCTCCTTCACTATCTCCCTCTACAGCTAAGATTCTTCTTCTTCTATATATTAAGGGCCCACGATCAGTTTATTGATCATTTTGGCCCCTATGCATGTAGAGGGGATTTGCAAAGTTTCTGTGCCTGGTGCTGATGAGGATATTTCAATGATTACACATGTGAAGGAATCATACAATGGGGTTTGGAAGCCTTGGGGCAATAGACGCAAATGTCGCCTCAACTGTTTCTTTTGAAAGCTTGTTCCAGTCCCTGATTGTCTTGGGCAGGAATGAGCAGCTCCTATACTGGCTTCTTGCTGGTATGAGCCGGAATTGCCTGTCATGGCCTCGTCGCTGTCTATGGGGGAGAGGGACGAGTTTCTGTTAAATACTTGAACAGTGGGCCAGCCCATTATTCAATAACCCATTCATTGCCTGACAGTCGCAAACAGTAGGTAGCGTAGCTAGAGTTAATGCAACCCGGGGCGGTTAAAACCTATTTGCCACTCCCTTCCAAGAAATAAAATCCGAAGATTGTCGAAAAAAGTGCCCTCCACCACCCACCCCCGGGCCCAACTGATCCCGCCTTACCCCCTTCCTACGCCCCTGCCAGCATTATAGTATAAAATTAACGTACAAAAGTCTTGATCTTGGCTATGTTTACATAAGCAACACCATTTTCCTTCAATTTACTTTATTTATCTGTGAACTCGCTACAGTTAAACATATAAGTTGGCTTACCTGAAACGAAATGACCTTTACACTCTGTATCCGATGACGTGTTTAACTAAAATCAACTTGCACTTGCAATTGAGTTACACACAGGGGTCGCAAAACCGGTCCCTTTTGCCAAAACTGGTAATTTCGATATTGAAGTTTATGAATACAGGAATCCCGGTATTTTTCCATATTTTCGATATTTAGAGAACTTTTAGTTGAGATTCGAGGTGAAATGAAATAAAAACATTCAGAAAAAATATCACATTTTGATTTGTAATACGCTTTTAACAATAACACAAATGTTTAACTTCAGACTTTAATCAAACGAACAAAAATAGTATTCCTAACTTTTTAATTTAAATAGTTTTATTAATCAAATATTAAAATATTTGATGTTCTTTTAATCGTTGGTCAAATTTAAACAAATGAAATCGTAAAAATGACAAAGTGTAGTTTTGGTCACTTAATTGTGACCGCAAATGGTTACAAAAGTAACCTGATGAAGAGAACACCCGCTCTGACTCCACACTGGTCCGAGGAATAGACCTTAGACTATCATACGCAATTTTTACATCTCTTGAACTGCTATTCTCAAATAAAGCCATTTTTATTTTTACCAATGCATCAATGTCTCCATCCGTTGGTCTGGAAGTATTATCCTGAGCCTGAAGTTTATTTTTTATTTCAATTTCTAATTGTCTCTTAAGTGGCAGTGCATTTACAAGTTCATCATGCTCAGATCCAAGATGTTTCATTTCATTGTTAATAGTTATTTCCAACCAGGAATCCGCTCACCGACCAAGCTTTTGAATATCCACGATGTGTTTTCGCGTCTGGTCGTAATCTGGCCTTAGAAATACGTCCAAGTAATCACTGGAATGTGCAGACTGTAAATATGAGTGAAGTCCTTAAATAGTGCCTTCCAAAGTTTTAAATATCTTGTTGCATGTAATACATTTAGCTGAGAGATTGTCCGTAGCTTTCAAGAAATGATGCCAAACTGATGTCCTTGTTTCCGATAGTTTCATATGCTTTTCAAATTTAGGTTTATTTTTTGTTCAGGGTCCCCCATTTCTTTATATCAACCTGACGGGAAAATAAATCATTAACAAAAAATTATTAATTCATTCGAATTGGTTTGACGTGTAAAACTTTTTTTTTATAATGTTTACATTTTCATGTCAATGTTCGGCAATGTAAAGTACAGACAAACTGGGACATTCAGCACAAGACAAAATAGCTCGAAAATCAATTATGAGGTGAATGTAAATTATTAATAGTTATCACAAAATAGAAGTAACATAATTTTTCTGTGTCTTAAACTTAAGGTGTTTGATTATCGAAATACGGATTTACTCATACTTATAAATATGGAGTTGTTTTGGCAGAATTAAAAGAAATCAAGCAACAAAAAAAAAAATAAATAAAAAATTGACCCCGTGTTTTGAGTGCAACGTGTTATTATTTCCATACACATTCTTAATGGAAGTCAAAATTCGATCTTCATTCGACCATTCCAATCACTTATTTGTGAATAATATGAAAACATTACCTTACCAATCCTGTACCTTCACGTCTCCACTTACACAATACACACGCACCATGTAAAAACAAAACTAATGACAACGTCATGAGTCTTGACCAATAAGAGGACACAGATCTCTAGCCCGTCCGTCGGCTCTCTTTGAACTGAAGACACGTGCCGTAAGGGATTTGCACATCTCATCAATTATTGATATGTCTTGCTTTCACTACGACGTGGAAATAAAGAAAACCGATTTTTTAAAAAAAAATTGAAAAAGAAATCCCGGTTTTATCGAAAATCCCGGTTTTCAAAAATACAATCCAGGTTTTTTTCTAGCATCAATTATGGTCCGGTATTCCCGTATTTTCGAAATTCGGGATCTCGGATTGTGACCCCTAGCTACACATTCATGTACGTCTTGATGTGTTGCTGTTTTGCTGTCCATTCAGTTCCGCGTCACCCACGGCAGCGATTACTAACAGTTTTATGTAAATCTCACAGTAATGTTTGTTCTATGTTTGTTCTATGTTATGGCAGGCAAATCACCCACGGCAGCGATTACCAACAGTTTTATTTAAATCTCACAGTAATGTTTGTTCTATGTTTGTTCTATGTTTGTTCTATGTTATGGCAGGCAAATCACCCACGGCAGCGATTACCAACAGTTTATTTAAATCTCACAGTAATGTTTGTTCTATGTTTGTTCTATGTTTGTTCTATGTTATGGCAGGCAAATCACCCACGGCAGCGATTACCAACAGTTTTATTTAAATCTCACAGTAATGTTTGTTCTATGTTTGTTCTATGTTATGGCAGGCAAATCACCCACGGCAGCGATTACCAACAGTTTATTTTAAATCTCACAGTAATGTTTGCTCTATGTTTGTTCTATGTTATGGCAGGCAAATCACCCACGGCAGCGATTACCAACAGTTTTATGTAAATCTCACAGTAATGTTTGTTCTATGTTTGTTCTATGTTATGGCAGGCAAATCACCCACGGCAGCGATTACCAACAGTTTTATTTAAATCTCACAGTAATGTTATGGCGGGAAAATCTGATCTGTTCAAAATGGCACAGATCCAGTTTCCGGTGGGCTCGTTAAGATAAGGTACACGTGGCATGCACGCGACTGGTGAGTATCACGCTGGCATTTATTGAGGCTAGCCGCCACCAATGTATGTGGTCGGCAGTTTGACCAATGAGATCTAGACGTGCGGGCTTCGAATGACCATTAATAATGTTGTGTACAGAGGGACCTTTTGGCTTGGAAAACCAATTCATCCTGGTTAACGTGGGCGGCGTGCAGTTAACAGAACCGGGCATACAAGTAACAGGACCGGGCATACAAGTAACAGAACCGGGCATACAAGTAACATAAGCGGGCATACAAGTAACATAAGCGGGCATACAAGTAACAGGACCGGGCAAACAAGTAACAAAACCGGGCATACAAGTAAAAGGACCGGGCATACAAGTAATAGAACCAGACATACAAGTAACAGAACCAGACAGCCAAGTAACAGAACCAGGCATACAAGTAACAGAACCAGACATACAAGTAACAGAAGGCAGACATACAAGTAACAGAACCAGACATACAAGTAACAGAACCAGACATACAAGTAACAGAACCAGACATACAAGTAACAGAACCAGACATACAAGTAACAGAACCAGGCAGCAGGGAAGACTTTACAGCAGCCGAGACCCGGGGCTCATTAATGCACTAAGGCCCCCTAACCTTCTACATACGCAGGGCCATGCTAAGGAGGGGACGAGAGGGCCAATCACCCCTGGCGCCAATATCAGGGGGCGGCAAACTCGTCATGAAGCCCTTAGTTGTAAAATAAATGATAAAATCCACTGTATTTCACATTGATAGGGGCATCAAAATCATCATAATTGTGCGCACTGGGCACCACTTTTCCTGGACATGGCTATCTATAGACTACTAGTCAAATAAAGTTATGAAAAGCATTATGGCCCAGGTTGACCTATGCGTTTTGACCTACATTTAAGGTCGGACTTCTTAGCCACCGCCATACATAACCAAAAATTCATTCTGGAAGAGCAGCACCATGAGGAGAAGCTTTTAGCTCCAGCTTACTTTCATCCCTAGAATCTTTATAGTTCAACTACTTAAACCAAACTAAAAGAAATTCATAATTTTGTCCATTCAAAGGCGCGAGGCCTCCAAGAGGCATGTGGCCCCCTAGAGCACGAGGCCAAATAGAGGCCTGAGGACCCCTCAAGCAAGAGGCCTCCTAGAGGCATGAGGCCCCCTCGAGCATGAGGTCTCCGAGAAGTATGAGGCCCCCTCGAGCATGAGGCCTGCTCAGAGGCATGAGATCCTGGCAAGTGTTCAGTGTACCCGTGTCTTAAGACGGCACTGCTTTTCTCCACTAATTTT
The DNA here is from genome assembly GCA_964033795.1 of Lymnaea stagnalis. Lineage (NCBI taxonomy): Eukaryota > Metazoa > Mollusca > Gastropoda > Lymnaeidae > Lymnaea > Lymnaea stagnalis. The sequence continues at coordinate 535,763 of CAXITT010000277.1, forward strand.
CACTACTTAGTACGGAGCAGGGGCGTAGATGGTGTTATTACCACCCGGTGCTAGCATCGTAGTCTAACATGATTGTAAACACAAATCTTACTTTATCATCTTTTCCGATTCATATCTGGGAGAGGTAAATACTTGTTGACGACAGTTATTCCCCTTTAAGAAGTATCCAACTAGTGATTCGCATTTATAATATTAATTTCGCAATGTGCCGATAATATCGTGGGGTTAAAATTGGGAAACGTGCTGTTCACTGATTTTTAAACATTTTAAATTTTCAAAATATTCATTAACAATATGTAAAGCATAATGACTCTAAAAGAATGAGTCCCCTAGAAGCGTAAGGCCTGGGACGACTCTGATAAGTGATGAGGCCCGCATTGTAAAGTTCTGTGGGCCACTCTGGCAAGTGCTGTCAACAAAGTTGTAAAGCTCTGTGGACCGCATTGTTAAGCTATGAAAACTCAGACTAAGGTACTTTCGCTTCTATGCAAGGCGCTGACTATTTGACTGGTTCTGTAAATTTTGTGCTACATATTGTAAGTTGTGTTTTTATTCGGTGAATTATGTTTTTATTCGGTAAATTTTGTGCTTATTCTGTTAATTTCTGCCTGCAGAGACGTATTCATAACTTTACAATGATATCTATGATATTTTCTGTTAGTTTTATCTATGATATTGTTCTGTTAGGTTTATCTATGATATTGTTCTGTTAGGTTTATCTATGATAATGTTCTGTTAGGTTTATCTATGATATTGTTCTGTTAGGTTTATCTATGATATTGTTCTGTTAGGTTTATCTATGATATTGTTCTGTTAGGTTTATCTATGATATTGTTCTGTTAGGTTTATCTATGATATTGTTCTGTTAGGTTTATCTATGATATTGTTCTGCTAGGTTTATCTTTGATCTTGTTCTGTTAGGTTTATCTATGATAGTGTTCTGTTAGGTTTATCTATGATATTGTTCTGTTAGGTTTATCTATGATAATGTTCTGTTAGGTTTATCTATGGTAGTGTTCTGTTAGGTTAATCTATGATAGTGTTCTGTTAGGTTTATCTATGATATTGTGTTAGGTTTATCTATGATATTTTCTGTTAGGTTTATCTATGATATTTTCTGTTAGTTTTATCTATGATATTGTTCTGTTAGGTTTATCTATGATAATGTTCTGTTAGGTTTATCTATGATAGTGTTCTGTTAGGTTAATCTATGATAGTGTTCTGTTAGGTTTATCTATGATATTGTGTTAGGTTTATCTATGATATTTTCTGTTAGGTTTATCTATGATATTTTCTGTTAGTTTTATCTATGATATTGTTCTGTTAGGTTTATCTATGATATTGTTCTGTTAGGTTTTTCTATGATATTGTTCTGTTAGGTTTATCTTTGATATTGTTCTGTTAGGTTTATCTATGATATTGTTCTGTTATTTTTATCTATGATATTGTTCTGTTGGGTTAATCTATGATAGTGTTCTGTTAGGTTTATCTATGATAATGTTCTGTTAGGTTTATCTATGATATTGTTCTGTTAGGTTTATCTTTTATCTTGTAATTCAAGAGTCGGGTAAGTTAAAAATCAGGTAAGTCAATAATCAGGTAAGTAAAGAATCCGATAAGTCAAGAATCTGGTAATTCAAGAATCGGGTAAGTTAAGAATCAGGTAAGTCAAGAATCAGGTAATTGAAGAATCAGGTTAGCCAAGTATCAGGTAATTCAAGAATCAGGTAAGTCAAGAATCAGGTAAGTCAAGAATCAGATAAGTCAAGAATCAGGTAAGTCAAGAATCAGGTAAGTCAAGAATCAAGTAATTCAAGAATCGGGTAAGTTAAGAATCAGGTAAGTCAATAATCAGGTAAGTCAAGAATCGGGTAAGTTAAGAATCAGGTAAGTCAAGAATCAGGTAATTGAAGAATCAGATAAGTCAAGAATCAGGTAATTCAAGAATCGGGTAAGTTAAGAATCAGGTTAGTCAAGAATCAGGTAATTCAAGAATCAGATAAGTCAAGAATCAGGTAAGTCAATAATCAGGTAAGTCAGTCATGTTCCGAAAGGGCAAAGAGCTAAACTCTGGGTACATAGCTTAAACCGAAGCACCCTTTCAATGTTTTAACTTAATGACACGAAAGATTTCTAAGATTTTTTCCTGTAGATTTTATATGTGTAACAGCTTCTATAGCATTCATCCCTAGGGCACTACAGCTAACGGAAGGCTACGGCACTACTACAGCCCACGGAAGTGTAGGGCACTACACCCCACGGTAGGCTAAGGCACTACAACCGACGGTAGGCTAAGGCACTACAACCGACGGTAGGCTAAGGCACTACAACCGACGGTAGGCTAAGGCACTACAACCGACGGTAGGCTAAGGCACAATTACCGACGGTAGGCTAAGGCACTACAACCGACGGTAGGCTAAACAGCTAACGGAAGGCTACGGCACTACTACAGCCCACGGAAGTGTAGGCCACTACACCCCACGGTAGGCTAAGGCACTACAACCGACGGTAGGCTAAGGCACTACAACCGACGGTAGGCTAAGGCACTACAACCGACGGTAGGTTAAGGCACTACAACCGACGGTAGGCTAAGGCACAATTACCGACGGTAGGCTAAGGCACTACAACCGACGGTAGGCTAAGGCACTACAACCGACGGTAGGCTAAGGCACTACAACCGGCGGTAGGCTAAGGCACTACAACCCACGGTAGGCTAAGGCACTACAACCGACGGTAGGCTAAGGCACTGCAACCGACGGTAGGCTAAGGCACTACAACCGACGGAAGGATAAGCCCTACAGCCCACGGTAGGCCAGGGCACTACACCCCACGGAAGTGTAAGGCACTACAACCCACGGTAGGCTATGGCATGTTCCACCGTCTCCTTCGACTCAGACTAAATTGATGCTTTTCTGCTCCTTGCTTGGATTCCCAGCTGCTGTAGATCTGTTTCTGTGCCGTCTATCCATCTAAGCTGAGGCCTGAACCTCTTCCCCTCTCCACCATCCAGCATTCTGTCTAGGCACCCCGCCCAGCGCAGGCTGCCCCTTTTTATTTCCACCACCATCGTTAGATCCTATCCAAATTACACCAGTCATTGTTTAGTTCGTATTTCTCCATCTATGTTCTTCAATGTTTCCCCGAGATATTCTCTGACGACTTTTTCTATCCCATGTATTTTATATAATGTCTGATGTCTTCGTTCTGACGACTTTTTCTATCCCATGTATTTTATATAATGTCTGATGTCTTCGTTCTGACGACTTTTTCTATCCCATGTATTTTATATAATGTCTGATGTCTTCGTTAGAGCAGTTGTCTCAAATCTTTTTCTCCACCATGGACACGTTTTATGGAAGACAATTTGTCCACAAACCGGGGCAGGGTATCACCATGCGGTCCAGTCCCTAATAGTTACTTAAGCGACACGCATCCACGCACGCACAAACGCACACACACACACATACACACACGCACACACACACACGCACGCACGCGCGCACACAAGACGACATTAAGAGAAGACAACCTTGTTTTAGTCATGACGATTCAGTTTTATTTTGAAAAAAGTTATTGATTACAACAGATAAATTATATAATTATTCATCAAATCATTCACTCAACAGCTACATTATAAGTAGAAACCATTTCATTAACTGTGACTATATAATCAAAGCGTAGGACGACTGACTGTCAAACAGTGATTATATAATCAAAGCGTAGGACGACTGTCTGTCAACCTGCGATTATATAATCAAATCTTCGGACGACTGAATGTAATGCAATGGAACAGAAATAATTGAATATGGACTTGGCTGTTGGGCGACAAAAATGGCAGAATCAAATATGGCCGTCAGATTTGTATGTACAAAAATTAGCAAAACACATTGATAATATGGTTATATGTGTAACAGTTATGAAGTCTACTTGAATGCAAACTCGAATATCATACGAATAAAAGCTATAACTGATTTATATATATATATATAGATCAACCAATATATAATAATGAAGCCTAGCTCGATAATATTAAGATTGTTATACAGAAATATACGAGTCTTGCTAGCAATGACGTAATTTAGCTTTAGTAGGCAAGATTACCCCCAGGGTTTACTGTGTAGGTGTGCAACACTGAGTTGATTGAAACAATGTACACATCTAGCACTCTGTCGACGAGAGTACATTTATGTACATACCTAGCACTCTCTCGACTAGAGTAATACGGGCATACCTCGCATTCGCTCGACTAGAGTAACATGTATGTACATACAGAGCCTTCGCTCGACTAGAGTAACATGTATGTACATACAAAGCATTCGCTCGATTGGAGTAACATTTATGTACAAACCTAGCATTCGCTCGACTAGAGTGACACATTTGTCCACCACAAACATTGTCTCGCGCAAAATAACAATTATGTACACATCTGGCGCTAACTCTACTAGAGTAACATGTATGTACATTTCTAGCATACGCGAATGGAGTACGAACTATGTACATATCTAGCATAGGGTTAGTACGATTGCCAGTATAGAGTTGAACATCAGTAGCACGTATGTGCACCATGTACACCATGTACTCCACTAGATTGGCTCAACTGGACTACAAACAAACTGGCTGTCTTGTCACTTCGTTCCTGTTATGTCTGATGTCTTCAGATAAAACAAGCGCCAATGCTATGTTTGGTGTCTTCAGATGAAACAAGTGTCAATGCTATGTTTGATGTCTTCAAATAAAACAAGCGCCAATGCTATGTTTGATGTCTTCAAATAAAACAATCGCCAATGCTATGTTTGATGTCTTCAGATAAAACAAGTGTCAATGCTATGTTTGATGTCTTCAAATAAAACAAGCGCCAATGCTATGTTTGATGTCTTCAGATAAAAAAAGTGTCAATGCTATGTTTGATGTCTTCAGATAAAAAAAGTGTCAATGCTATGTTTGATGTCTTCAGATAAAACAAGCGCCAATGCTATGTTTGATGTCTTCAGATAAAAAAAGTGTCAATGCTATGTTTGATGTCTTCAGATAAAACAAGCGTCAATGCTATGTTTGATGTCTCAGTGTTGTGGATGATGTCTCAGTGTTATGGCTGATCTCTCAGTGTTGTGTATGATGTCTCAGTGTTGTGGATGAAGTCTCAGTGTTATGGCTGATGTCTCAGTGTTGTGGATGATGTCTCAGTGTTATGGCTGATCTCTCAGTCTTGTGTATGATGTCTCAGTGTTGTGGATGAAGTCTCAGTGTTGCGGATGATGTCTCAGGGTTGTGGATGATGTCTCAGTGTTGTGGATGGTGTCTCAGTGTTGTGGATGGTGTCTCAGTGTTGTGGATGATGTCTCAGTGTTGTGGATGATGTCTCAGTGTTATGGCTGATGTCTCAGTGTTGCGGATGATGTCTCAGTGTTGTGGATGATGTCTCAGTGTTGTGGATGATGTCTCAGTGTTGTGGATGATGTCTCAGTGTTGTGGATGATGTCTCAGTGTTGCGGATGATGTCTCAGGGTTGAGGATGATGTCTCAGTGTTGTGTATGGTGTCTCAGTGTTGTGGATGATGTCTCAGTGTTGTGGATGATGTCTCAGTGTTATGGCTGATGTCTCAGTGTTGCGGATGATGTCTCAGGGTTGTGGATGATGTCTCAGTGTTGTGGATGGTGTCTCAGTGTTGTGGATGATGTCTCAGTGTTGTGGATGATGTCTCAGTGTTATGGCTGATGTCTCAGTGTTGCGGATGATGTCTCAGTGTTGTGGATGATGTCTCAGTGTTGCGGATGATGTCTCAGTGTTGCGGATGATGTCTCAGTGTTGTGGATGATGTCTCAGTGTTGTGGATGATGTCGTCGATGGTACCAAGAGTCATTATTATCTTTACTAAGTGGCAACAAGCTTTTTCAAGGCAAACAAGCCGTAATTTATTAGATCACTACTAACCATCATCCACTGCTATAATCATCCACTGCTACCAATCATCCATGGCTACCAATCATCCACTGCTACCATTCATCCGCTGCTCCCAATTATCCACTACTATCAATCATCCACTACTAACAATCATAAACTTCTACAATTCATCCATTGCTACGAATCATTCACTACTAAGAAACATCCACTACTACAAGCATTCACTACTACAATCATTCACTGCTACCAATCATTCACTGCTACCAATCATTCACTACTACCAATCATTCACTACTCCCAATCATTCACTACTGCCAATACTATTTTGTTTGCTAGCCAGCTCTCATACTTAACAGCGTTCAGAGAATTGGTCGACTGCGCACTTTGCAGACATTTTTTTACTCTATTTTATATTTAAAAAAAAAAGACTGGAATTTTGGGAGGTTAACGGTTGACTTCAGGGAATGCTGTCACTTAGATCAGACTATGTGACGCATCACAGACCAACACGCTAGAAGGAAGGAAGACGTTATCTGTTATAACTTATTCAGAGGGTGACTTTGGTTTATATAGTGATATCAGCGGCGGATCCAGGGTGATTCGTGAGAGAGGGGTAACTGGGAGCAAGGCTCCGTTCAATTTTTATTTTTTTGAAAAGGTGTGTGTGGGGGGGGGGGGGGATTATTATTTCTCTAGCATAGCGACAACCTTGTAAAGCAACGGCCATCTTGGGTTTTTTCTCTTGTTCTTGAAACGCTATGTGGTAGAGCATACGGCTTAGTGAGCAACTTTCACATACGGATATAATATCAGTGATCTAAATTACCGGACATTGTGTGCAAAACACGCGCTGCATACCAACAATATGACCAGGCTTTCTGGTATAGACATAAATACGTATGTACACATGTACATCGGCCTAATTCATGTACACGCTGTACAAGTTTCACGACATCTGCTTCATAAAACAAGGCGTTACCATATCTGTTAGAACGTTGCGCGACCCACGCATATTGCGGTATGTGAGTAACAACACATATCATATACTCTTGTTCACTTCTGCTAAAGTTGTAGAGTTCATATAATGTTCTAGAGGTTACCAGGTAATGTGACCTGACCTTTGAACTCTACCACTGAACAAACGCGATGGCGTGTTGAAGATATTGTGTTGACATCTTATTTGTTCGAAAAAGTTTTCAGCGCTCAACGGTAACAAAAAAATTTTTTTTTTAAAACCCAACTGTTTGTTACAATGCATCGCTTTCAATAAATAAATAAATATATGCATATATTTACATGTCATTACTAATCATTGAAACGTACATTCTAGCCGTCCCACCTCATCTTCAACTCTATTTTCCTCCCTTGAGGTCGCTCACCCCACTATGGAAATCACTGCCTTAGTTTATGTTGTGGTGACAATGATTTATCATCGATAAAAGGAAGCTACATGAGAAAAGAGCTGAAAACTTAAGCATACGAGTTCTCTATGGTCTTATATAGTACATAAGACTTATATAATACATCATACTTCCTTATGGTCTCAAATAATACATAAGACTCATTACTTTCCTGTGTTCTTGACCACCATGTTATTATGACCCCTGTGTCTATGACTCCGTGTGTCTATGATTCCGGAGTACATGTCCACACATTAAGAGTGTGTCCATGACCCCATGTGTCTATGACCCCCGTGTGTCTATGACTCCGTGTGTCTATGACTCTGCGTGTCTAGGACTCCGTGTGTCTATCATCCCGGAGTACATGTCCACACATCAAGAGTGTGTCTATGACCCCATGTGTCTATGACCCCCGTGTGTCTATGACTCCGTGTGTCTATGACTCTGCGTGTCTATGACTCCGTGTGTCTATGATCCCGGAGTACATGTCCACACATCAAGAGTGTGTCTATGACTCCGAGTGTCTATGACCCCCGTGTGTCTATGACTCCGTGTGTTTATGAGTCCGTGTGCCTATGATCCCGGAGTACATGTCCACACATCAAGAGTGAGTTGAATCTTTCTGTAGAGCAGATTTCAATCATCTTTGAATATGAAATAATAGGAAATACTGATGAAATGTAGACACTGACCTTGACATGAAGTCAGAACCTCGGGGCTTTGTAGGAACAGAGGCGGCTTAAAAGAGGGACAACTCGTTTTTTAATAACTTTTAAACAATAGGATACTCAAAGATGGTCCTCAAACAGTTTCTGGCCTGATATAATTGTTAACAAAAATGGTTCCTTGCTCAAACTATGGGCGGTCAGTTCACTGCTGACGTTAGGACTCCAATGGAAAGACATCTTGTCTCAATATAGATTGTTAGGACTCCACAGCAAATTCACCAAGCATCACCGTGTATTGTTAGGTTTCCAATGCAAAGTCTGCTTGTCTCACTATAGATTTTGAGGTTTCCAATGCAAAGCCCAGCTTGTATCACTAAAAATTGTTAGAACTACAATGCAAAGGCAGCTTGTCTCACTATAGATTTTGAGGTTTCCAATGCAAAGCCCAGCTTGTATCACTAAAAATTGTTAGAACTACAATGCAAAGGCAGTTTGTCTCACTATGGATTTTGAGGTTTCCAATGCAAAGCCCAGCTTGTATCACTAAAGAGTGTTAGGACTCCAATGCTTGCTTCACATGTGGGACACGTGACCTGTCAACATCGGGCAATAAACACCATTGAATCATCAATAAAAGACACCCGGGCGTTTCAGAGAAAAATTTAAATCAGTTGTCAAACTTGGATTAGGACTTCAAAAGAACATATTTTTATTCCATTTATTTCGTAGATTTAGTTAAAATCATAATGACTGAGTTTCATTTGAGAACCTTCCTAAATGTCTCACTGGATTAATGTTGTTCTCTTTGATGAAACTTGATCTATATATTAATTTTATAGTAAGATGACCATACGTCCGTTTTTTTTTTGGACCACTATAGTGGTGGATTTTTGGCATTTGTCCTAGTCAGTCGAAAGTTGTTAACAGTATTATGTACAAGACTATACCATAATAATACTTAAGATCCGGGCTAACTGTAACAAGGAATAAAAACAACTATCTATCCCTGTGGCCCTATATCCCATGTTGGGCTTTGGTCTGCCTAGATATAACAACTATCCATCCCTGTGGCACTAGAGCTCATGTAGAGCACCACGATATTACTGTATTATTTGCTAAAAGAGCGCCTTAAGGATAGAAGAGTTCCTCATAAAACCACATGGACCCCCATGGCACCTCACGTCCCCACGACACCACATGGACCCCCATGGCACCTCACGTCCCCACGACACCACATGGACCCCCATGGCACCTCATTTTCCCCATGAAACTACATGGACCCCCATGGCACCTCACGTCCCCACGACACCACATAGATCCCCATGGCACCTCACGTCCCCACGACACCACATGGACCCCTATGGCACCTTACTGACTTTAGTTTTGAATGTGGATATTTTAAAATGTTCTCGTTTTAATTTAAAAAAAAAAACAAGGTCAACTTACTTCATGTCCTTTGAAATCCATTTTATTTGCATATTTACTAATTGATGAGTAGCGATACCATTGCTGAGTGCTATCTTAAAATATATTCTCATAAAGCTGTCTTCTTCTCTGTTTAACACACGATTTCATTCATAAATCCACAATTTACAATAACACATCACTTGCACGGTCTCAGAATACTAAATACATCATTTGAACGGTCTCAGAATACTAAATCCATCACTTGAACCATGTCGGAGAACTAATTACATTACTTGAATGGTTTCAGAATACTAAATCCATCACTTGAACGGTCTCAGAATACTAAATCCATCACTTGAACCATATCGGAACACTAATTACATCACTTGAACGGCCTCAGAATACTAAATACATTACTTGAACGGTTTCAGAATACTAAATCCATGACTTGAACGGTCTCAGAATACTAAATACATCACTTGAACGGTTTCAGAATACTAAATACATCATTTGAACGGTCTCAGAATAATAATGCTACAAACATCAGCTACATGTAAATTTATACAAATCTAAAAATGTTGAAAATTAAAGCACGCATGGATTAGTTTAGCACTCATATAAAACTTAATAATACGATGAGTCGAAACACCGGGTCGGACGAACACCATGACGTCATATTGCTGGGAGACACCAAGGTAGTAAAGAAGCAGTGACCAACAGATGACCAACAGAAGACCAGTGGATGAACAAACAGTGACCAGTGAGTAGATGACCAACAGATGACCAACATAGAACGAAAAGTTGACCTACCGAAGGGTTGAAAACGGTACACATCTGGATGTTATGGTGGGATGTACACGAAAATTGACTGTAAACTTGTTGAAGTTGATACAAAGACGGGGCCACAGTTGATACACAGTCGGGGCCACAGTTGATACCCAGACGGGGCCACAGTTGATACCCAGACGGGGCCGCATTATTCAGTTTGGCAAAGGGGCCCCAGCAATTCCAAGAGAGATTTAATAAGACGTCAAACACTAACACAGTTATGCTGTCTAGTGATAAGACAGTCATGCTGTCTAGCGATAAGACATGTCACCGGTTTCAAAGTGCACCGTCTCAACGGAAGGGTACGACCGTCTCGACCAATGAGAATCACGCACGTGTTCGGTGGCAGATTCTACATTCGCCCTTACAAAGTCTACCAGGGACATATTTGAAACTTCACACCACATATGCTTCCTTTCGCTGTTTGTCTGAGGACATCAAGATGCTCTCCGTACCAGAAACATGTTGGAAAACGCTTGACAGAGCCCTAGATGCGAGCCGGTATGACGTATTTTGGACCATGGTGTACGAGGATCCCTATTTCTTTTAGGAATCCGTGGTTCTCGGACAAAAGTCACATTAACTTGGACGGCTACGTCAATCGCCAGACAGCTCGCGTCTTTGATTGTGTGCGGCCAAAAGGTATTGCCCAGAAGCCGCTACACAGAGCGATATGGTGTGTCCTTGCAGTACACGGAATATCGGGCCCCTACTGCAGATACTGAAGAGGCACGTTGATCGAACCATAACTCCAGGATTTGAGAAGGTTCTGTAGCGCAAGGAGCCTCCACACGAAATAGACAGTGGCATCAACAGGATGTGGCCACCAGCCAAAATGCTCGAGAATCTATCGCCACGCTGCAGAAAAAACGTTCCTGAAAGTAAAATTTCTGGGGATCCTGACTTTCCATACTAGTCTCACTGCCCATGATCTTACGCCACCTGATGTTCATGTGTGAAGCAACCGCAAAGAGGCCGTGCCTGCATTACACGAAAAAAAAATAGCCCTCTTTTGCAGGAGTCTGCCGATCCCATTGCTCAGTAGTATGTTTGAAAATCTGCGTCAGCGACATGGAAATATCTACAGCGAGACGGCACTATGAACATTTACGCTAGCCGAGCGGTGCTGAACCTACACGCTAGCGGTGTGCATGGTGGTTTTCTTTCGGGAGATATAAATTGACAGCGGTCAACAGGGAAACAGTGTTCGTATTTTCGCTTCGGTACTGTTACTTTTGGCGCATGCTGTATTAAGTGTAATTATGTGAAACATTTTGAAATTTTATCCCCGACCAGTGCTGATTAACAGATATGTGTATATCAATTTAGAAAGTACAACTTCGATTTGGGGATCGTTACGAAACGGTGGGAAGCTGGGATTATGACATTGGGTAAGATTGGGTCATTCGAAAAAAGGGGCTTTGTGAAACTTGTCATATGGAATAGGCCTGGGTCATAACTGGGTCACAGCTGGGTCATATCTGGGTCTCAGCCGGGTCATAACTGGGTCAGAACAGCTGTTACTTAGGGAAAAAAATATCATAGGACATTGTCGGGACATTGCTAGAACATTGATAGAACATTTCTGGGCAATAGAGTGTTGATTATTATAAAGTTCTTTCGTTGTTTGATCTTTTAGCTTTAAATCATTAATACAACTGATGATGAACTGACTAAATCTTTGATACACCTGGCAGAGACCTGACTAAGTCCTTAACACACCTGGCAAATACCTGACTAAATCATTAATACACCTTGCCATGACCTGACTAAATCCTTAACACATCTGGCCATGACCTGACTTATCAATCAACTATGGACACAGCTCCTCTACACAACACTTACAAACAAGCATAAAATATGGAGACCAAATAGGAAGGTCTGAAGTACCATGTTCAAATTGTTTACGATTCTTAACCATGGGACCTAGGGTGTAAGACACTGAAAAGTTGAGCACCCTTGAGCATCTATCGGCCCAGAACAAAATATCTTGAATGAAGTATTTGAGTAGGCTGATCTATAATTCAATGTTTTGATTTATGAAATTATCCTGACACCCAAGCCTAGATCACCTTTAGTCACATTTCTTCCTAAAATGACAGGAACGCAAAGTTAATCTTCAGTACTTCTGGACTGTCTTAAGAGACGAGACTGACTTTTGAGACTAGACTGTTATATGAGACTAGACTGTCATATGAGACTAGACTGTCATATGAGACTAGATTTTGATATTGTGCTTCATGGTCATAATTTTATGTTGCTTAAATTATCATTTGAGACTAGCCTGTCATATGAGACTAGACTTTCATATGAGACTAGACTGTCATATGAGACTAGGCTGTCATATGAAACTAGACTGTCATATGACGCGAGATTTTTGTTTAAGGCTAGATTGTCAAAGATATTTTCAACATGTCATACGAGTCCAGAGTCCAGATTGGGATATTCCCCACTAGTCCAGAATGGCATATTCCCCACTAGTCCAGAATGGCATATTCCCCACTAGTCCAGAATGGCATATTCCCCACTAGTCCAGAATGGCATATTCCCCACTAGTCCAGAATGGCATATTCCCCACTAGTCCAAAATGGCATATTCTCCACTAGTCCAGAATGGCATATTCCCCACTAGTCCAGATTGGGATATTCCCCACTAGTCCAGAATGGCATATGCCCCACTAGTCCAGAATGGCATATGCCTTTCGAGTAGAGAAGGACTGACGCGTAATTCAACGTAATACTATATGTCATGCCGCGTGAATGGATATTGTTTCCTCCATTAGAATAAGTTGACATGACACTAAGTTGACATGAGGCTAAGTTGACATGAGATTAAGTTGACATGAGACTAAGTTGACAGGAGACTATTTTGAAAAATGAGACGGGGCTCATCTATAATAAGTTTTGAAAAAAATATTTTGGTAAATCTTTTATGTGACTAACTGTTATTGGCAAACTAAATTATTTCTATTTATGACATACTTGTCACTATCAAACCCATATTCAAACTAACTGTATATATATATATATGTTTCAGATTTGGAAAGCTCACCAACTCAACGGTTCCCATCTCATTCGGATCAACAACCCATGTAAGTGACTACAAGCAGAAACATAGCTGATTTAAAAAAATAAAAATAAAAAAAGGAAATCTTAATGTAGAGAATATTCAATTTTATGACTGAATTCACATTCAAGAATTGGATGGAGTATCACATTGATGTAATCGAGTATCACATTGATGTAATCGTTAGATGGGATAAAACAGCTAGTATGATACAGCGAAACTTCTAAAGTACAAAGGATATTGGGGGGGGGGGGGGAGAGGGTGTGGGGGATAGGGGGGGGGGGGAGGGGGGGGGGGGGGGGGGGGGGGGGGGGGGGGGGGGGGGGGGGGGGGGGGGGGGGGGAGATAAGGTCGGGGTCATGGCCCCCTGAAACCCGCGTCAGTGAACTCGCACGACTTAATCAGCGTTAAGTTAATCTTCATTATTAAGTTAATCATAATCACATAATCATATCATCAATATAAGAACGTATCTACACCAATAGCATGTGTTGTAAGCCGCTATCAAACGGACGCAAGATTTGGATGAGTCAAGCTTTTTGTTGGGTTTAGTTTTTATTCGTTTTTAAATTATAAATTTTTCTTATGGATTCAAGATGCGAATGGAAAAACTATGCGGCCCTTAATGTATATGCTTTACCCCCACCCCCCCCCCCTAACCCGGAGAAACCAATTCGTTGAAGCACGCTATTTTTGTTTGGTTTAGTTTTTTTTCGTTTTTAAATTTTAAATTTTTTTTTTGGATTCAAGATGCGAATGGAAAAACTATGCGGCCCTTAATGTATATGCTTTACCCCCCCCCCCCCCCCTAACCCGGAGAAACCAATTCGTTGAAGCACGCTGCTTGAGTTATTGACCATATATATATATATTTTTTTTTTACAAAGACATCGTTTCCCTTTGAAACAACCTTCGAGTTGTTTTTAGTGAGGGACCTCGACGTGGCGGGCGTGCTTTGCTGTTGGTGATGTCATCCGATCAGGAACATAACACTAGATCAGGAAGAGTTGTCTTTGTGTGTGTGTGTGTGTCTGATCAGGAAGAGTTGTCTTTGTGTGTGTGTGTGTGTGTCTGTGTCTGTGTGTTTGTGAGTGTGACGTAATTCTGTTTTTTTTTTTGAAAGCTCAAAATTTAATTTTTAAAAAATCCTATACCTCGCCTTTTGATGAACGCCGCGAGATCTGAACCGATGTGTCGTCTGCTGCAACAAGGGGGTGAATTTCACGTGGTTACCACACTAATGGTTTGTTTTACTTTGTATAGCTTGGGGAAGAAACATGATCTTAAATAACCAATCAAGACATTGTAATATATATATATATATATAAACACACCAGTAGATATTGCAACAAGTACATTCATGTGATTCAATACCTTCCACCAGCCTTGCAAACACAAACAGAACCATTCAGAGCATGCGAGCACCGCTTTGCGCCACGTGAGTTAAGCCTGGCACCACACACAATGACTAAAATATCAAAATGCTAGACCGTCTCACCGCGCTCTAACGGCGGTTCTATAAAACAATGAACTAGTTTGGCAGGTTTCCGGTCTGACATGAAACAAGAACAAAAAATGAGTTTCGCCAGACAAAGTGGCTGCGCCTCGGCCTAGCTCCGCCCATTCGAAGATGGAGGAGCCGCCGGCCAATGGCAGCGCGCTTCCGCTTGACATTCTAACCAATCACAGCCCAGCTTGTATCAGCACAATGTCTGAGAACCCGATCGGTCTCAAATGCATTGCAGAAATGATAATGAGCAACGTGTCGTCACGCATCGGTTCACTTCTCTGTCAGAGCCACACAGCCCACAACAGAGCCATCAGTCTCTACACGTCTTGCTCTGTGCGCGACACGTGTAACACACACAGGACACACACACAAACATACTAAAAAAAAAGAAAGAAAGAAAAGAAACACAGACTAAAATTCTGTTCATGTCTACTATCATGTTCTGTGCCAGTCGAATCTCATGATACGCAAGAATGTCCTCTTGAACTGGGCGTTGGCGAACGCGTAACAAAATGGATTGATCGGACTATTTAAGTAACACATCCAGTAGGAAAACGAGTAGAGATAAATATTGACGCAGTTCGTGCATAGTGCGATCACCATGAGGGCTATGTGGTAGGGCGTCCAGCATAAGACGAACGCCCCCAGGATGAAAGATATAGTTCTCAACGCCTTACGGGCTCTGTTCTCTGACTTGGATTTTCTCTCCCGACGGTTTCGCCGACGACTATTACGCGAACGCACGGACTTGACGAAGGAGTGCAGCCGAGTGTTTTTGTTCTGGCGACGCCGCACGGCCGACAGACAGTGGGTGTCGGAGCGTCCGCTGTCCTCGTTGGTGTCGGAGGGCGGCTGGTTGTTGGCGCAGTTGTTGGCGTGGTGGCCCTCGGCGTGACCCGTCACCTCGCTGGACTTGTTGCCGCTGCTGTCGTCGGTCCCCGTGTCGGCCCCGGTGGTGGTTGACGTCATCGTGTTGGCCGTGTCCGCCCGCGGCCTCTGGTCCCGGTTGTGGTTCCTGTTGTTGGTGTAGACGGGCGTGGCGGATGCGGTGGGCGGATCGGTGGTCGTGGTGGGGAAATCGGTGGTGATGAGGCAGTCACTGACGTCGTCATCCAGGTCGAACACGTCCGTGGCGAGAGGGGGCAAGGAGTTGCGTCTCTTCCAGATGGGGGACGAAGCGTGAAGGTCGGCGACGTCCGAATCGTCCAGCTCGGACTCGGCGTTGATGACCGGGAGGAGAGCTGCACTTTCGGAACTGAGGGTCGCCAGGAAACTCTTCTCGTCGATGAACCTGCAACCTTTCATGATCTCGTTCTGCAGAAGGGGCGTGGTTTGCTTTTCAAGGCGGTCCGAAGCGGATGACGAGTAAACGCTGTCGAATTCTTGCAGCTGACTCCCTTCAAAGTCGGAGCCCGCGTCGCTGGCGGTCTTGCCGTCGTGCTTAGTGTAGGGAGGGGGAGGCTGCAGAAGATTCTGACACTCCTGGTTGTCCCCGGGCTGTGAGAAGAAGAGATCCCCGTGGAGGGATCGCACCAGGCCGCCCGTGTTGGTGTACAGCACGCTGTTGACGACCCCTGTTGGGTGGGGTTTACCAGAGTAGACAGTTGGGGTGAGGGGAGACTTTGCGGTGCCCACCGCCCCGCCGCTGCTGCTGTTGTCGTCGTCCGATGCAAACGCCGGGCTGCTGGACCTGTCGTCGTCCTTGTCCGCGCCCGCGTTGTTGGTGCTGAAGCTCGTCGTGTTGACCACCTGCGCCGCTCCTGGGGGGATGGGCAGCGCCGTTTTGACAGATCGCCTCGAATTGTTATGCTCTAAGATTTTCTTTTTGCTTTTTCTGTTATTTCTCTCCGGGGGCGGCACCTGGCTATCTCCGCCCCCACTGCTGTTGTTGCTGACCCCACCATCGTGGTCGTTGCCGAAGCTTCTGATGGCGGCGTTGGGGTTGTCTCCGGCCAGCTCCATGGTGGACTGCATCTTCTTATGTTTCTCGTCCGACTTCCTCTGCAGGTCAAGCGCCACCTTATAAATTCCACCGTAAAGAATAAACATGACCACTAGGGTTATCCAGTAGTAGCCAATGGTCAGCAGAAACGTGAACATGGTATCCTCCATAAACTGGACCTCACACGCTTCCTCCTTGACCGTCCGCTTGCCGACGAAGTACTGCCAGCCGACGATGGAGGTGAAGAAGACGATCGCGGGGAGTATCCACGTGATGGAGATCATGACCATGACCTTTCTCTCTGTCCGCCAGTTGCGGTACTTGGCTGGAATTTTGACGCTAAGAAACCTGTCCATCGTTATAAGGAACACCGTGTATTGCGATGTCAGACAGACTGTCCAGTCCAACGATAGCCACAGGTCACACAGCCAGGGACCGAGCGGCCACTTCCCCCACAGTAGGTACTGCGAGTACAGCGGCATTGAGAAGGTCCCGATGAGAAGGTCCGACACGGCCAGTGACGCCAGGAAGTAGTTCGTGGGTTGGCGGATTGTTCTCTCCAGGCCGAACGCTAACAAGACGGTGATGTTGCCCAGTATGGTGACCAGACTGACCACACCGGCGAGCAGTCCGAGGAACACGGTCAAGCCGATGGAGTGAGGCAGGACGTATGGCTTGACCTGTGTGGCGTTGCTGGCGCACACCGTGGCGTTCAGTGTGGCGTTGAAGACACAGCTCATGCTGTCATTGAGTGCGGTGTCGTTGCCGGCGAACGAGGTGAAGTTGTCCAAAAAGATAGACGCCGCGGTCGTCCTGTTGTCCGCTGCCAGTAGCGATGTGGTGATGTCACCGAGAAGCGAGCTGTAGTTCGGTGACGTTGCGTCCAGCCCACCCGGACGTGACGTCGTAAGCGCCATTGCCGTTTACGTGGCGTGCACTGGTGTCAATTTTTTAAACTGGGTCGTCCACAAAGGTTGACAATTCTGAAATGGTTGAAAATGAACGAAATATTAATCTTATTTATTAAAACTTATACTTTAAAAAAAAAAATTAAAAATTACATCATGTGAAATCTTGACGCCTCACAAAAATATTTAAGTTATTATGAATGTAATGTGAGTACATAGTTCTATAGTTTCTAAAGTGGGATAGCTCCCGTTGAGTGTTTAGCAAAATACTGTTGTTGAATCATTAACAAATTGAAATAGAGCCTGAAAGGCTTGAAAAGAATTTGTTCATGGTTTATGTTTGAATGAGATCTGACAATACAAAGGAGCGGACACTTTTAAATTACATAGTAGGATTCGCATCCCTTTAATAGCATATGAAACACACAATTTTCGAAAACCAGCGATCTGACTGTCAGAAGTAGACTGAAAGATAATCAAAGACTCAAGGAGACATAATAATACAAATTGGGTTATCAAATATATAGAGTAAGTTTCATGGACTTTTCAGAAGGCGTTAAGTCAAAGAGCAACAGAAACTTTCTTGAGCTGGAGTGGAGTAGATATCTCAGTCTCACTTGCCTAGCCCCGCCCATATATTGAAGTGACTTTGGTGTTATACTCTGACTTGTGTAACCACGCCCATGTTTTGACTTGACTTTGGTGCTATTCTGACTGTCAAGCCACGCCCTTGTTTTTTTGACATGACATTAGTGTTAGTCGGACTGTCTAGCCACGCCCATGTTTTGACCTGACTTTCGTGTTAGTCTGACCACCTCCCATTGCCCTTCCAGGTGTGGCTGGTGTCCTTTCCGATTTCACCAACCAGGAATTAGGGCTCTTCCAACGTCCGGACACACGCCTTCTGTGTACGATATTCACGGATCGGCCCAGTCAGAGCTCCGGGCTTCAGGAAGTCGCAGGTCATGCCATTGGGAGGTATTGTGTTCAAAGCGATACATTAGGTCATATTAGGTCATAATAGATTAAAGGAAACAGTAGCAAGAATGATTGGATTGTTGGGCCATGGTAGATGAACGACAAGGGGAGGGTAATGAAGACTTAGCTTGTGGGAGCTGCTTGTTAGTTTCTAGCTATAACACTCAACATTGGTTTCCAGTTTCTAAATATAGCACTGAACATTGGTTTCCAGTTTCTAAATATAGCACTCAACATTGGTTTCCAGTTTCTAAATATAGCACTCAACATTGGTTTCCAGTTTCTAAATATAGCACTCAACATTGGTTTCCAGTTTCTAAATATAGCACTCAACATTGGTTTCCAGTTTCTAAACATAGCACTCAACATTGGTTTCCAGTTTCTAAATATAGCACTCAACATTGGTTTCCAGTTTCTAGCTATAGCACTCAACATTGGTTTCCAGTTTCTAGCTATAGCACTCAACATTGGTTTCCAGTTTCTAGCTATAGCACTCAACATTGAATTCCAGTTTCTAGCTATAGCACTCAACATTGGCTTCAAGTTTCTAAATATCGCACTCAACATTGGCTTCCAGTTTCTAACTATAGCACTCAACATTGGCTTCCAGTTTCTAAATATCGCACTCAACATTGGCTTCCAGTTTCTAACTATAGCACTCAACATTGGTTTCCAGTTTCTAGCTATAGCACTCAACATTGGCTTCCAGTTTCTAAATATAGCACTCAACATTGATTTCCAGTTTCTAAATATAGCACTCAACATTGGTTTCCAGTTTCTAAATATAGCACTCAACATTGGTTTCCAGTTTCTAGCTATAGCACTCAACATTGGTTTCCAGTTTCTAGCTATAGCACTCAACATTGGTTTCCAGTTTCTAGCTATAGCACTCAACATTGGTTTCCAGTTTCTAGCTATAGCACTCAACATTGGTTTCCAGTTTCTAGCTATAGCACTCAACATTGAATTCCAGTTTCTAAATATCGCACTCAACATTGAATTCCAGTTTCTAACTATAGCTCTCAACATTGGCTTCCAGTTTCTAGCTATAGCTCTCAACATTGGTTTCCAGTTTCTAACTATAGGCGCCCCAACGGTCCAAGCTCTAAGGGATATGATGATGATGAAGAACTATATCATTCAAGCATTGGTCTCCAGCTGATCATGATGACCAAACCTTGGTCTGGCGCATGCAAATATGAAACCTGAGGTTATGAGTGCACAATGCGTCACCAATGCATAACTCATTGTTAGGAGCTAAAGCTACTGAAATTAATGGCGTAACTAGCGATTGCGTTGCGGGGCCAACATTAAAATAGCATCTACTGGAAAACCGCACAACAAAAGCACGTACGACGTTTAACAACATTATAACAACATTATAACAACATTATAACAACATTATAACAACATGTATAACAACATTATAACAACATTATAACAACATTATAACAACATTATAACAACATTATAACAACATTATATCAACATTATAACAACATTATAACAACATTATAACGACATTATAACAACATTATAACAACATTATAACAACATTATAACAACATTATATCAACATTATAACAACATTATAACAACATTATAACAACATTATAACGACATTATAACAACATTATATCAACATTATAACAACATTATAACAACATTATAACAACATTATAACAACATTATAACAACATTATATCAATATTATAACAACATTATAACAACATTATAACGGAACAACTGCAGTTTTCATTTATCTAATTGTTATGAGATTATTTTGAGGGTTTTCGACATCTATTTTTATGAACCCTTGTCATCATGAGATTGTCCCAGATCTCTCTGGCCACCATCAGATTGTCCCAAATTTCTCTGACCACTATCAGATCGTCACAAATCTCTCTGGTCACCATCAGA
Source organism: Lymnaea stagnalis (assembly GCA_964033795.1). Lineage (NCBI taxonomy): Eukaryota > Metazoa > Mollusca > Gastropoda > Lymnaeidae > Lymnaea > Lymnaea stagnalis. The sequence goes on from CAXITT010000277.1 coordinate 556,292, forward strand.
TTGTCACAAATCTCTTTGGTTACAGTCACATGTCATAACCCAGAGATGGTTCAGTAAAAAAAGAACAACACCACAATAGTATTCTTGGGTGGTAGAGCAGTTGCATATACGTGTCAGACACCGGAACTTGTATGACGTCACTGATACGGCTTAATGGTAGGCGATTGCCCTTTAAGTGTAGCCTCAGATTAAAGCGGAAACACATTCTTAAATCTAACAATCCAGAATTCACCAAAATAAAAATGAGGTGGGAAAGGTCGATAGAAAAATTTGGAAGCATCTTTCCCCAGTCTCACAGCGTTTATTTGAAATACCTTCTCTATTACCACTTTCATTGCCCGGCCCGGGTCCCTGAGGCAAGAAGAGAAGAGTGAGGCGGTGCTAGAGGCGAGCTTGACCTCAACGCCACGGAATGAAACTCTTTAAGCATCAGCTTAAAATCAACCGCTGATTAATAAGGAATACGAAATTGAGAGCCTATGTTTCCCTAAAGGTCGGACCGACATTCGGACGCGGGTCATCGTTGAGCCGAGCACTTGATGAGAGAGGAAACATATAATAGCTGTAGGAACACATCTAAGCTCTTGGGTTTCTGGAAATACAAAAAACAAACAAAAAACACACACACACAAAAACCCCACAACATGACAGGAGCACCGAGACGAGGTGAGGCTGGGTGTTTCTTACTTCGGAAATATGCAAATGTTCGAGATAGTGTCTTTGGCGCTGGTGACGCCATCTGCCGATGTCTGCTTCCTTCTGTCATTTAAAAAAAATATTTGAAAGTTGCACTATTTTTTTAAAGCTCTGACAACATTTGAGTCACGCTGAACTGTGCATGGCGTGGGAGTCTCAACGTCAGCAAGAATTTTTTTATAGCTTTTATCTCCTGCATGAAATACCCTTTAAAAAAACAAAATATCAGAAGACATATTCTGGTTTAGGCGAATGCGTATCTCTTATTCCATAATATGTAAAAAAAAACAAAAAATAAAAAATAAAGAAAAAAAACCACTTGCCCAGAACATGTGATGTGTCCAGAACATGTGATATGCTCAGAACATGTGATATGTCCAGAACTTGTGATATGCCCAGAGCATGTGATATGCCTAGAACATGGGACATGTCCAGAACATGTGCTGTGTCCAGAACATGTGATGTGTCCAGAACATGTGATATGTCCAGAACATGTGATATGTCCAGAACATGTGATATGCCCAGAACATGTGATATGTCCAGAACATGTGATGTGTCCAGAACATGTGATATGTCCAGAACATGTGATGTGCCCAGAACATGTGATGTGTCCAGAACATGTGATGTGTCCAGAACATGTGATGTGTCCAGAACATGTGATGTGTCCGGAACATAGTACACGAGGAATTTGAAAATAAAAAAGTAAAAACTAAGAAAGACTTGATAATTTGACGGAACACATGAACAGCGTGGTGGGTGGCGGCAGATACCAGTGTAAGGGCACTCAAGACATTGGAATGACCAGCAGAGTTGGGGGGGGGCTAGGACACTGGACTCCAGTGGTGCTCCTGATCTGTGAGTTGACCTTTGTAAGTTATGGTTTGTGAGGTGACCTTTGTAAGTCATGGTTTGTGAGTTGACCTTTGTAAGTTATGGTTTGTGAGTTGACCTTTGTAAGTTATGGTTTGTGAGTTGACCTTTGTAAGTCATGGTTTGTGAGTTGACCTGTGTAAGTTATGGTTTGTGAGCGTGACTTGACATTTGTGACTTGATATTTGTAAATTATCCTTTTGTTAAGTTGTCATTTGTAAATTGACCCTTGTGAGTTACCATTTGTGAGTTGGGATTATGTGTTGCCAAATATGACCTGAATTTTGTGACATCATACTTGTGAGCTGACATTTTTGAGTTGACATTTGTGAATTGACATTTGTGAATTGACAATCCTTTCTATTTGAATGGAATCGATTACCAACAGAAAACATTTGTCTAGCATCAAAATATCGATACATTGGTTGGTGCTTTGCTTCATTTTTAGTACACGTGTATTTGTCCGAAGTTGTCCTCTCACTATTATTTAATTAATTTCAGTGTCTCCTTTGAATATCGTGTACGAATATCGCATATCTTAATATGGTATCGCTGAATGTAAACATAATTACTCTTTAATATGGTGTCACTCGGTTGTCAGAGTCTACCAAAGTGTTACCCGTATGTACCTAAGCATATTTTTATGTGATACGTCTACCAACGTGTTCCCTGTAAGTATATAAGCATATTGTTATGAGATAATTCTACCAAAGGGTTACCAGTATGTACATAGACATATTATTATGTGATTAGTCTACCAAAAGAGTTACCCGTATGTACAATAAACTTATTGTTATGTGACAAGTCTACAAGAGCGTTACCCGTATGTGCATACAGCCATGCCCCCTACAACATCCAGGCCCCCCCCCCCCCTCTACCCACCCCCCCCCCCCCATGTACAATAAACTTATTGTTATGTGACAAGGCTACCAGAGCGTTACCCGTATGTGCATACAGCCATGCCCCCTACCACCTCCAGGCCCCCCCCCCCGTTGACCCACCCCACCCTCCCGGGGTACTCACTCCCTGCTTTAACCACGCCCTGCTTTACTAAAAAAAATTCCGGCTCCATCCAGCTCAAAGTCCAGAATTCACAAAAGAAATGAGGTGGAAAGGTTGAGAGTAAAATTTGGCGCGAGCTGCCAACGAAGCCATTTGATTGGTTGGTTCAGTATGATCAATGGTGGGCTAAGGTCTGATGGCCTCCAATAAATAAAAGCTTTGATATAGTTATTAAAAGGGGCGATAGGGGGGTCGTTCTGATAGGGTTGCGGAGATTGCATTAGGGGGTGTCTGGGACGGTGGATTGAATTGGCAGCAAGAGTTAAGATGTTAATAGGAAGATTTGTCAGACTTTTGGTGCTGGTGTTGACGGCTGTGGTGCTGGTGTTGACGGCTGTGGTGCTGGTGTTGACGGCTGTGGTGCTGGTGTTGACGGCTGTGGTGCTGGTGTTGACGGCTGTGGTGCTGGCGCAGACGGTTGGTGGAGCTGGTGTCGACGGCTCGGATAATGGTGTCGATGACTGGGGTGCTGGTAGAGACAGTCGGGGGTGCTATCGTTGAAGTATGAGGTGCTGTTGTAGAGGGCTGGTGTGCTACTGTAAGCAGCTGGGGTGTTGGTGTAGATGGCTGTGGTGGTGGTGTAGATGACTGTGGTGGTGGTGTAGATGACTGTGGTGGTGGTGTAGATGGCTGTGGTCCTGGTGTAGGTGGCTGTGGTGCTGGTGTAGATGACTGTGGTGCTGGTGTAGACTTGATATATTTTAGAAGACGTTTTCATTGGTAAGAACTACGCTGTGTAGAGTGAGAACCCCTATCAAGGGACATCATTTCTTCTGCTAATCTCGGGACAGCACAAAATGTGATGGTTATTGAATATATCACAGAAACCGGGCCATCAGGAATGGTTAGACACAGCGATGTTATTCAAACCCGGGCCAGGATCAGGGTGAGTTAGGATCAATCTTAAATTTATTGACTTTATACGAATTTAATGTAAAAGGGCAACGTTTTTAAAATAAAAATGTTTTTTGATAATGATATTTCCGAAATTTAATAAAAGACTTATCAGGGCATGCGCGTACCGCTAACACTGACTTATTAAAATGCCAGACAACACCCAATGTAATCTGCAATTATCCATTCATTGGGAAAGAGATTTTTTTTTAAAAAAAGGGAAACACCCTTAAAGAGAACAATCACCCAAGACGATTGGGATGATATCCCATAATCGCACAATTGTTATGTTATCCCATCTCAGACAATTGGGATGATATCCAATATCACACATTGGTATAATATCCCATCTCACACAATCGGTAAAATACCCCATCTCACACAGTCAGTATAATATCCCATCTCTCACAATCGGTAAAATACCCCATCTCACACAATCCCATCTCAAACAACTGGGATAATATCCCATATCCAAGGACTAAACATTTCATCCCAATCAGTAACTGTGTCAGTAATCTGAGGAAGCCGTGGTGAAATTCCTTTAAACAAAATAAATTAAATAAAATGTAAGGGGCCTATAACTCTTGGCGGTTATATCTTACTGTCTCTTTCTCTCGATGCTTTCCCTTTCAGTAGAATTTTTATCCAGTAAAACGTAGTTGTTGTCCGTCCCCCCCTCCCCCCCCCCCTCTTTTACGCTCCTTAAACAAAAATATGTTTCCTTTTCTTCCAAAGCCTGTTTAAAAAATTCTGATTATAAATCCTATTAAAAATCCTATTCAAAATCTTGAAAAGAAAAGCAGCTGCAACTAATGATAACTTATTTGTCCTTCTTCTAGTATGGCGCAGTTCTCTGAAAGGTGAAGGACGTGCGGGCCAAAAAAAAAGATCATTTCAGTCTCATTTTTTTAACAAAGATAATTGAAAACACCCACATTTTTTGTTGCTGCAGTCTTGAATAACACACTAAACACTATTTGCTTGATTGGATATTGCAAGGGATAAACCAGTGGATAAAGCAAGGGATAAACCGGTGGATATAGCAGGGGATAAACCGGTGGATATAGCAGGGGATAAACCGGTGGATATAGCAGGGGATAAACCGGTGGATATAGCAGGGGATAAACCGGTGGATATAGCAGAGGATAAACCGGTGGATATAGCAGAGGATAAACCGGTGGATATAGCAGAGGATAAACCGGTGGATATAGCAGAGGATAAACCGGTGGATGTAGCAGGGGATAAACCGGTGGATATAGCAGAGGATAAACCGGTGGATATAGCAGCGGATAAACCAGTGGATATAGCAGAGGATAAACCGGTGGATATAGCAGAGGATAAACCGGTGGATATAGCAGGGGATAAACCGGTGGATATAGCAGAGGATAAACCGGTGGCTATAGCAGGGGATAAACCGGTGGATATAGCAGAGGATAAACCGGTGGATATAGCAGGGGATAAACCGGTGGATATAGCAGAGGATAAACCGGTGGATATAGCAGGGGATAAACCGGTGGATATAGCAGAGGATAAACCGGTGGATATAGCACTGGATAGAATATTTAAATAAAATCAGTTTGCTTAATTAAGTTGGTATGGATTCAGTCAGAAGTGTAGCACCCCTCCCCCCCCCCCATTTTAATTTAGTTATATAATTCACGTTTGTCTGTATACATGCATATACATTTTTTAAATATTATAGGATTCCTGTGTATGACGCACGTGAGCAGATGCATGTCTCACTTGTAGCGAGCTCGGCGAGCTCGTCTCGAGGCAAGAAGACCCCAGAATTAGACAATGAATCTGAGGCAGAGCTGCAGAGACTGGACGAATCTGAGCAGAGCTGAAGAGACTGAACGAATCTGAGCAGAGCTAAAGAGACTGGACGAATCTGAGCAGAGCTAAAGAGACTGGACGAATCTGAGCATTTGTTGATGATAACAACCCAAAAGAGTGATCTCCTTCATGAAACGTGTTAACCCATTGTTGGTTTAAGATTATTAATATTTAGCGTGATCTGCATCATGAAATTTCCGCTTTCTATCGACACCCCTCTCCCGTTGCTCCCCTAAGATTAGAAAGGCTGATGATGATGTTAAAACTGCAAGAAGCTGAGAAAAAGTCTTAGTAAATTGGCCATCCATACGTAGGATAGATAGAACGCATCTATATCCCAAAGTGGCATTGTGATATCACTCGTTCATATCCCACAGTGCTATAAGGACAGCATTCGTTCGTATCCCACAGTGCTATTAGGAAAGCACTAATTCATATCCCACATTGCTATGTTAGCACTCGTTCATATCCAATAGTGCTATTAGGACATCACTCGTTCATAATCCACAGTGGTATTAGGACAGCAGTAATTAATATCCCACGGTGCTATTAGGACAGCACTAATTCATATCCCACATTGCTATGATAGCACTCGTTCGTAATCCACAGTGCTAAACCTTTTATTTAGGTAGGCCTGGCACCTCCCCCACCCCTCTGCACCCCCTCCCCCCTTTCTACACCCCCTCCCCGTTTTTTTTTTGTTTTTTTTTCTTTTTCAAATAATTTGCAAATCCATCCAATCGAGTGCATGATTCTGAGTGACCCGACCACCGGACCACTGCTAAAAACCTCCGCGCAAGTAATAAATTTTAGATTGGATATAAGGAAAAATCCCTAAGCTTCATATTAGTGGTATCAATGCGCGCTGGTGGAGATGTCGATCTGTGAGCCAAATTACCGCCTCGTCAAATGATTAGCTCGCTCTGATTTCATCACCCTGAAATCGTGGCCTTAATGAAATTGCTGGCCTGACGAATGGAGGCCCGGGGGGAGGGGCGGGGGGGGGAAGGAGTGGGGTAGGTTATAGATTGCTAAATCTCCGCGAAATGAGGGGTGGGGGTGGGGTGGGGTTGGGGGGGGGTAGGGCATTCTTGATCGGAACATCAACATGCAGGCCAATTTCAGCTTAGCCTATAATTCTGGGATCTCTCAACTTCAGTCGGACATTTTCAGAGCGAGTAAGATGAAAGAGAATGAAATTCGTACGCGGTATAAAAATTGGAGGTCGTGACGTCACCGTCTTGAGGGAAAGGAAGATCGATTGAACAACTGCTAAAGTACAGTTGGGGTGGGGGTGGGGAGTGACGATATTTTGATACAGCTACTTTAACACGGGCCACTCGCCCGATTCACGGGGACTGTAATATGAATTCTGGAATTGTGATGAAATAAATCTCTCGATGAAAGGACTGCCGCAAGGCCGTCCTGAAATCAGGGGCGTGTTCGGCGCTGTCACGAGAAATAAGCGTGAGTGTGTTCTCGCGAGGTCAAGACATCATAGCGTCCCCAGCATGCAGCACACACCAATAATAGGAATCATTTTTTATTTTAAAATCTATATAAGGATATAACTATCTTAAGCTAATGAAACTGTCGATTCTTTAGATCCGAATTCTTCCTTAATGAAAAGAAAATAGCCGATAACTGGACGCACACACATGATGGGTTTACTCAGGCGCGACAGGAAACAGTTGTGACGTCATACTCTGACGTAAATTCAGTTGTTTTTTTTTAATGACGCCTTTTAAAGAATATTGGATTATAAAAAAAAAAAAAGGCTTCCCTTAAAAATTCTTGGGTCGACGGAATTCCTAACGAATCTGTTAGATACCTAAGAATTATTTCTGAAAGGCATTTACACCAAAGCATCTAGGCATCATCCCATGTTACGATGCAATTTGATCAAATAAAAAAACCCAAAAAACTTTCATTTTGGTATGGTACAAGTCACGGTTGGATGACACATTGGACATTTGTTTAATTTTGTTTCAGATGTGTTGTTTACCTTTGTTTATTGCAGTGTGTTGGAGAGTGTATGTGTCTGTTTATATTTTTTTGGTAGTTCTATGTTTGTTTCTTAACGTGTCTGGTAACAAGAAGTGCTTATTGCTGACATTCTTATCTCCTGAAGAACCTGTGTCCTGAAGAACCTGTGTCCTGAAGAACTTGTGTCCTGAAGAACCTGTGTCCTGAAGAACCTGTGTCCTGAAGAACCTGTGTCCTGAAGAACCTGTGTCCTGAAGAACCTGTGTCCTGAAGAACCTGTGTCCTGAAGAACCTGTGTCTTGGCGCGATGAGAAAAAGGTTGTTTGTTTTTTATTTGATTTATTTTTTTGTGTAGAGAATTGCTGAAGCAGACATCATGACCACAATCCACCCTATAGCTGACATTATGACTACCATCCACACTATAGATGACATTATGACCACCATCCACTCTATAGCTGACATTAATGTCAACAGCCTCAATGTTCAAGAAGTTGTTCCATGGATTAGTCAAATAATGTCAACAACCTCAATGTTCTAGACGTTGTTCTATTGATTAAATAATTACGAAAAAAACAAAAAGAATATGAACCTCTTAACACATTTAACCACCTGAAGATATTAGCACGATAAGCTGATATTAGCACGATAAGCTGATATTAGCACGATAAGCTGATATTAGCACGATAAGCTGATATTAGCACGATAAGCTGATATTAGCACGATAAGCTGATATTAGCACGATAAGCTGATATTAGCACGATGAACTGTTGTCACAGTTGGATCGTAAGAGGAGCCTAAATGGGTTCGAGTGAAAAAGATTGGGACCCCCTGTCCCAGTGGATTGTTTGGATATGCGAGTTGGAGAATTTGAGGTCAGGAGCAAAGACAGGGTGAAATGATTTATAGCTTTGGGGTGGCACCGAGGCACCGAGAAGAACACAAAAATCTTGTAGAGCGGGCAGAAATACAACGGAGAAGTGGAGTATATGGGGTTGAAAAGTGGAGTATATGGGGTTGAAAAGTGGAGTATGTGGGGTTGAAAAGTTGAGTATATGGGGTTCAAAAGTGGAGTATGTGGGGTTACAAAGTGGAGTATGTGGGGTTGCAAAGAAGACGAGGACAACATTACTGAGACAAGGGGCGAAGGACATTTGTGTGACATATTGGCAGTGAAGGACACCTATGACATATTGACATTGAAGGACATGTGTGACATATTGGCAATGAAGGACATATGGGAAATATTGGCAGTGAAGGACATATGTGACATATTGGCAGTGAAGGACATATGTGAAATATTGGCAGTGAAGGACATATGTGACATATTGGCAGTGAAGGACATATGTGTCATATTGGTAGTGAAGGACATATGTGACATATTGGTCGTGAAGGACATATGTGACATATTGGCAGTGAAGGACATATGTGACATATTGGCAGTGAAGGACATATGTGACATATTGGCAGTGAAGGACATATGTGAAATATTGGCAGTGAAGGACATATGTGAAATATTGGCAGTGAAGGACATATGTGACATATTGGTAGTGAAGGACATATGTGACATATTGGTAGTGAAGGACATATGTGACATATTGGCAGTGAAGGACATATGTGACATATTGGCAGTGAAGGACATATGTGACATATTGGCAGTGAAGGACACATGTGACATATTGGCAGTGAAGGACATATGTGACATATTGGTAGTGAAGGACATATGTGAACAATCTCACAATCACATTCTCTATCAACCCGTTCCTCACAATCATAATCCCCAACACTCAGTTGTCACCACTACTGCTGTAGTTCCATCCATTTTGTCCGCGTCTGCTTAGAGCTGGGCCCCCACCCCCACCCTTAGCCCACCAATGTAAGCAACTCCCCTCGTGCCCGCCAATGTAAGCAACTCCCCTCCTGCCCGCCTAACCTCAAAGGTTCCCATGTTAACAAGGTTTAAAAGCAATAATAACTATATCATACACTTTCCGATCCTTGATGTAATAGATATATTTTTTTTCCTTGTGTTTTAGTTGAGAAGTACGTCCAGGGCTCTGATTCCACAGCAATCATTTTAAAATAAAAGTGAATTTTAACGTAAATATTAAAAAGTAAATAATTAAATTTGTTTTAAGATGGCCGCTGTATGTCACCATGAGAGCAACTGCCCACCCCTTCCACCCCTCTCCCCACGATAAAATGATTTTCACCAGGGCGCAGTAAAGTCAGACTTGATGGCTCGTGGCAGATGGATTTACCGCTCTGCTGTTTGGCTACATCCATGCCTGCTACCAACGTTGTGAGGGCTTTAATACCTAGGTGAGCAGTGGAATCAGTGTTTTATACCTAGGCGAGCAGTGGAATCAACACTAAGTGCTTTATACCTAGGCGAGCAGTGGAATCAACACTAAGTGATTTATACCTAGGTGAGCAGTGGAATCAACACTTAGTGCTTTATACCTAGGCGAGCAGTGGAATCAACACTAAGTGCGTTATACCTAGGTGAGCAGTGGAATCAACACTAAGTGCGTTATACCTAGGTGAGCAGTGGAATCAACACTAAGTGCGTTATACCTAGGCGAGCAGTGGAATCAACACTAAGTGTTTTATACCTAGGTGAGCAGTGGAATCAACACTTAGTGTTTTATACCTAGGTGAGCAGTGGAATCAACACTAAGTGTTTTATACATAGGTGAGCAGTGGAATCATTAGTATGTTATACCCAAGTGAGCAGTGGAATCAACACTTTGTGTTTTATACCTAGGTGAGCAGTGGAATCAACACTTAATTTTTTATACCAAGTTGAGCAGTGGCATCAACACTTTGTGTTTTATACCTAGGTGAGCAGTGGAATCAACACTTAGTGTTTTATACCTAGGTGAGCAGTGGAATCAGTGTTTTATACCTAGGTGAGCAGTGGAATCAACACTTAGTGTTTAAACCTAGGTGAGCAGTGGAATCAACACTTAGTGTTTTATACCAAGGTGAGAATTGGAATCAAAACTTAGAGTTTTATACCTAGGTGAGCAGTGGAATTAACACTTAGTGTTTTCTACCTAGGTGAGCGGTGGACTCTCTCTTCTGTCAGGTTCACCAAAACACTGCATAGAAAAACTGCAGAAAGTCCAAAACTCAGCTGCTAGGCTAGGTCTAAAGGCAAAAAACGTGATCACGTCACTCCACTACTCCATTCCTTATTTGGCTCCCTATACAGGCACGCATTGACTACAAGTTGTCTGTTCTCTGTCACAAATTTTTCTCGGATTCCTGCCCTTCCTATCTAACCGAACTTCTGTCTGTCTATTCACCCCTTCGACAGCTTCGCTCCTCCGCAGACACGAGCATTCTGTCCATTCCCCAGACACACACTAAAACATATGGTGAACGATCTTTCTCTTTCTGCGCCCCCAAACAGTGGAATTCTTTCCCACTACACATCTGCAACATACAAACCACCCAGGCCTTCAAAACTGCTCTTAAAACACATCTTTTTAAATTATACCTCTCTGACTGATTCCCCTCCTCTGACCGATAAATGATCTTGCTGGCTGCCGTCTATGGTTCGCCTTGTAAAAGTCCTGGGGTTCATGCTGTTCTTTATTTCTAAATTGTACTTGATTTTAATGTCATGATTATGTCACTTTTGATAATAGTTTTATGTACAGTGGGGTGAGCCCAGCCCTAGGCTGGGGTACCGCGCTATAAAAGACTACTAAATATTATTATTATTATAATCAACACTTAGTCTTTTATACCTAGGTGACCAGGGGAATCAATACTTAGTGTTTTGCACCTAGGTGAGCTGGCAAATCAATACTTAGTCTTTTCGACCTTGCTTCCTCTGCTCACCCTTGGATACTTTGTTTGTGCCCATAGCCCAGCTAACTCGTCACATTGGTCAATTCACGTTTTCTGGCACAAGTCAATCGGTCAAATCAGTACAACAATCGTCCAAAGTGGACTTGTGCCAGAAAACGTGAATTGACCAATGTGACGAGTAGTTGCTTGTAGCACACGTAGTTATCAGTGGCTACCTCTAGCACACGTAGTTATCAGTGTCTACCTCTAGCACACGTGCCGTGACTCCTTTTCTCGTGTCGAAAACTACATTAGACAAGTCGCAATTTTTTTTACCCCACTACAGAGCACAAAGAAGAAAACAGCTAACTTAAACACCCCCCCCCCCCTCCAATGCTTTGAGATGACCTGAACTAGGTCAGATGGAGGCCAGGTTAACAGATCTTTCTGGGATAAAAACTACATTAGACAAGTCGCAATTTTTTTTACCCCACTACAGAGCACAAAGAAGAAACCAGCTAACTTAAACACCCCCCCCCCTCCAATGCTTTGAGATGACCTGAACTAGGTCAGATGGAGGCCAGGTTAACAGATCTTTCTGGGATGTTTACCGCGCGATCTGCGGCTATTTTTAGCTTCGCTTTAAAGCCTGATGACACCGTAATACGTTTCCCTGATGTTACCCCCCTCGAGGAGGACTATTTTGAGCGATGAATCATCTTGAAATGTGACTCTCCTGTGCTGGGAAAACAAATTCTGCTGCACGCACCGCGGAACATGGCGCGCTTTAATGGTTGAGCTATGCCGTCAAAGATTGCGTTTATTTAGATTTACCTGTTTCCTATTCCTAAGGTTGACCTCATCTTCGGCAGGTTTTTTGTACTTCCCTCCAGCGTTTTCTTCATTTCAAGTATTTTGATGTGTTATTTCGGCACATGGTTTTATTATTTGTTCTCCCCTTTTTTTTTTCACCCTCTCTGTGAATCATGCGCATTTTAGCAGGGTTGTGGCGCAAATGTTCGTCCTTAGCGCTTCCATTTACATCAGGTTTATGGAGTCAAAAATATATGAGGAATTTTGTGACATAAGCTTCACACATCGAAGTTCGTGTGCCTCAGATTTGGATGAATAGAGAATGAAAAAAAACTTATGGAAATGTTATTATTTGACACTAAGTCATGGAAATGTTATTATTTGACACCAAGTCATAGAAATGCTATTATTCGACACTAAGTCATGGAAAATGTTATTATTTGACACTAAGTCATGGAAATTTTATTATTTGACACTAAGTCATGCAAAATATTATTATTTGACACTTATTCATATAAATGTTATTATTTGACACTAAGTCATGCAAAATATTATTATTTGACACTTATTCATAGAAATGTTATTATTTGACACTAAGTCATGCAAAATATTATTATTTGACACTAAGTCATAGAAATGCTATTATTTGACACTAAGATAGCAATGTTTTTATTTGACACTAAGTCTTGTTACATTAAGAAATGGCGTTAGCGGGCCGTCGAGCTAATGCTCATGTAAATTTGACACTAAGGCATGGATGGCACTATTATTTTGTACTCTATGTCCTGGCAATGTTATTATTTTACCTTATGAAATGTTATGAAAGAAATTATGGATCCTAAAACAAAATGGCTTGATCATTTCATCCACAAAGAAAATCATACATTTTACTGCCATTTAACATCCATTTTGGATGATATGCGTTGAGAAATAACGTGTATGTTATTGAAGTGCATCTACAAGGTAGATCCATGATGAGTGTGGCCATCGGATGATGAGTGTGACCATTGCATGATGAGTGTGGCCATCGGATGATGAGTGTGACCATTGCATGATGAGTGTGGCCATCGGATGATGAGTGTGACCATTGCATGATGAGTGTGGCCATCGGATGATGAGTGTGACCATTGCATGATGAGTGTGGC
>CAXITT010000277.1:570812-586073 GCA_964033795.1 Lymnaea stagnalis
ATTACAATGGGGCGGCATTACAATGGGGCGGCATTACAATGGGGCGGCATCTCAATTGGGCGGCATTACAATGGGGCGGCATTACAATAGGACGGCATTACAATGGGGCGGTATTAAAATGTGGCGGAATTACAATGGGGCGGTATTACAATGGGGCGGCATTAAAATGGGGCGGTATTACAATGGGGCGGCAGTACAATGGGGCGGCATTACAATGGGCGGCATAGGAAATGGGACAACATTACAATGGGATGGCAGAACAATGGGCGGCATAACCATGGGCGGAAATAAAATGGGATGATATGACAATGGGGCGGTGTAACATTGGGGCGGCATTACAATGGGCGGCATTACAATGGGGCGGACATTCAATGGGCGGCATAGGAAATGGGACAACATTACAATGGGGCGGCAGTACAATTGAGCGGCAGTACAATTGGGCTGCATAGGCAATGGGACAACATTACAATGGGACGGCATGACAATGGGGCGGCAGTACCATGAGCTTTGCGTGAGAGTGTAGTATCAAAGTTAAAACAACGGGTTTAACGGAAAGGCAACAATAAACGACATTTGAACACAAAAACATTGTTTTCTTCTCCTTCTTTCCTCTTTTGAGAGTATATATAATCTGACAACTGTAAATACCCGCTCAAAAATTATAAGCCATGATTTGAAACGATTTTTGGATTTCGGGTCATCGTTTTCGAAACCCATAACCGGAAGTTACGTTTTTTCCTCAACGATAGTCGAATTTCAAAATAACTTTTTAAAGGGAAGATTCAAAATGTGGACCATTCCATTATTACTTACTACGAAAAAAGAATTTTTAATAATAAAAAAACAACACAGACTAATAACGCACTGTTTCAAGGTCAACCAATGACAGACAGTACCTGTTTCATGGTCAAATAATGACAGACAGTACCTGTTTCATGGTCAAATAATGACAGACAGTACCTGTTTCATGGTCAAATAATGACAGACAGTACCTGTTTCATGGTCAAATAATGACAGACAGTGCCTGTTTCATGGTCAAATAATGACAGACAGTACCTGTTTCATGGTCAAATAATGACAATCGATGTTGACCGAATTTTATTTCGGGCGTGAAAAGAGTAGGGGGGGGGGTGTTGACCGAATTTTATTTCGGGCGTGAAAAGAGTAGGGGGGGGGGAATTGCAAAGTTTGTTTCCAAAAATAGAATACACTTTCTTAAAATAAAAATCCAAGATCGCTTTGTTCTTGCAGTCGTGTATTCTGACCTAGATATCAAATACAAGTTGTTTTTTCCCCCAGACGTTATCTTTATCTTTAAAAAAACAACGGATTAGTCAGTCTGCCTACCACAGGTCAACTGAGAGAAATTGTTACTCGTTGTATTCATCTTCCCAACCCAGAACAAGTAAAGACCCCCTACCCTTTTACCTACTCCTTTGACTGATACGGCACTGCCACTCAGATTGAGACTTTCTAGTCACGGCCACATCGTATCCTGAGACTACCCTGGTTTATCCTGAGACTACCCTGGTTTATCCTGAGACTACCCTGGTTTATCCTGAGACTACCCTAGTTTATCCTGAGACTATCCTAGTTTATCCTGAGACTACCCTAGTTTATCCTGAGACTAACCTTGTTTATCCTGAGACTACCCTAGTTTATCCTGAGACTAACCTTGTTTATCCTGAGACTACCCTAGTTTATCCTGAGATTACCCTATTTTATCCTGAGATTACCCTAGTTTATCCCGAGACTATCCTAGTTTCAGAACTCAAGCGTGTCAGCACTTTCACGCGTAATAACGCTTCCAAATCTCGTCTAAACGAAAATGAGGGTCGAACAAAATTCATCCTGACCTACCACCATCACAAAAACTCATCCTCAAAAGTAGGAGAGCTAGTTTGTGATCTGGAAATACTTAAGTGGGAGAGCTAGTTTGTGATCTGGGAATACTTAAGTGAGAGAGCTAAATTGTGATCTAGGAATACATAACTGAGAGAGCTAAATTGTGATCTGGAAATACTTAAGTGAGAGAGCTAAATTGTGATCTGGAAATACTTAAGTGAGAGAGCTAAATTGTGATCTGGGAACACTTAAGTGAGAGAGCTACATTGTGATCTGGGAATACATAACTGAGAGAGCTAAATTGTGATCTGGGAATACTTAAGTGAAAGAGTTAAATTGTGATCTGGGAATCCTTAAGTGAGAGAGCTAAATTGTGATAGGGAAATACGTAATTGTGAGAGCTAAATTGTGATCTGGGAATACTTAAGTGAGAGAGCTAAATTGTGATAGGGAAATTCGTAATTGTGAGAGCTAAATTGTGATCTGGGAATACTTAAGTGAGAGAGCTAAATTGTGATAGGGAAATACGTAATTGTGAGAGCTAAATTGTGATCTGGGAATACTTAAGTGACAGAGCTACATTGTGATCTGGGAATACTTAAGTGAGAGAGCTACATTGTGATTTGGGAATACTTAAGTGAGAGAGCTACATTGTGATCTGGGAACACTTAAGTGAGAGAGCTACATTGTGAACTAGGAACTCTTAAGTTTTAATTAAAAATTAGTTACTTTTGTGTAGTATTGTTCTGGTGAAGAAGACATTTAGCCGGAACGTCCCTTCAACTGTTCTGTCTCTTTTTTTTTTTACTTGCCTAAAGCATCTTGTTCCACTAATTATTCATTATTTTCTTGCAATAAAGTTTGACAAGCATTCTGAAAAGATGGTCAAGCCAATTAGTTTGTTTTTGGGTCATACACTGGCTTTTTTGCTATGGCGCAAACCACTTGTGTTAAGTCGTGGTATCTGGTTTATGGGGTTAAATGTTTAGAGGTATATTTACATATTTGTAAAGCTAAATATTTGTTGGCTTCAGAAGAAATAATACCATGACTAATGCGTGTGACTTTTAGGAATTGATTAGTGGGTGGGGGGGGGAAGCTTCCAGGGAGTTCCAACCTCTAAACTCTTAACGACATTACAAATTACCTCTCAATCCCATCTTACCTCTTATAGACCATACTTTCCTTTTGTATTCCAGCTTAACTCTAATATACCATCTTACCTCTTATATCCCATCATACCTCTTATATCGCATCTTACGTCTGTAACTCCCAAAACCTTATCCTTATGTTACCTGGTCACACACACACACACACACTCTCCTACCTCCCATGTAAATAGTCCCCATCTTCAACACTCCCCGTCCATATTCCCACCCCTCTGTCACCACACTCCTTAGTCTAGCTAATCCTCTCAGCCTCCCACTTCCAGCCAGCACTCTCCATGTATTAATCTCTTGCCCAGGACACGCTTGATTGATTTGTACCTCGTCACCTGGCCTTCATGTTACGAGCATCAGAGTGGGCAAACACGTGACGAAAACAGCCCTCACAGAAACCCATCAAGGGATGGTCAAACGTTTGGGGGCAATCCTGATGGTATCTTGAGCAATAATAGGATTGGGTTGATGGTATCTTGAGAAATAATAGGGTTGGATAGATGGTATCTTAAGAAATAATTGGGTTGGGTAGATGTTTACCTAAGATGCATTGATGGTAAAATAAGAACTAATGGGATTGAGTTGATGGTAAAATAAGAACTAATGGGATTGAGTTGATGGTATCTTAAGAACTAATAGGATTGAGTTGACGAAGCTTAAGAAGATAAGAATGTATTTACCAAATTTAAAAATAAAATAAATTCATGTACAGAATAGAAGGACAAACTATTTAGTTGATTTGAACATAATTGGATGAAATTTGGCAGTTTTGAACCAATTTTCAATTTGGCATGGGTTTTTGTGTTGTTGTTGATTACCTCAACGCAGTCATTGGACAAGAATGATCTGATCTATTGGTCAAATTGGAACAACTCACACTTGAATCTCTAGAGGAGACATCGGAGTCTGAGATCAAGAACTCTCGTCACGTTTCTGCTCGTATCGATTGCATCGTATATAAAAACGTCTTACAATGCAACTGTATCGAATACATCGTATATACAAACATCTTGTGGGTCAACTGTATCAAGTGCGTCGTAAATACAAACGTCTTATTATAGGTCAACTGTATCGATTTCTTGTTGCGCATCTCTTAACTTCTAAACCTTAAAATACGACATTACTTGGAATCGATTAAATCAGCAAACGTCAAATACCAATGCTTACGGGTTATTGAAAATTATTCCTAAAACTTGAAATTTCAGGGTTACAATTTAAAAAAAAATTATTATCTGAAAAATTTGAATGTTTAAGTTCGAATGTGTATTCTCATGACCTTGCTGAAGTCACTGCACTTGTTATACAAGTACTGGGAAACATTGTGTATTGTTTTCTAGGACGTGAGTTCCTCGCTCAACAACACGTGTTAAATCTCATTATGTAATCGATTACTTTATTAGGCTTGATGGTCACCGTAGCTACAGGAACATATTGGTAAACAGTTTTAAGGATATATTTGGTACACTATTTGAGAACATATTTGGTGCACTATTTGAGAACATATTTGGTACACTATTTGAGAACATATTTGGTACACTATTTGTGAACATATTTGGTACACTATTTGAGAACATATTTGGTACACTATTTGAGAACATATTTGGTGCACTTGCTGAGAACATATTTGGTACACTATTTGTGAACATATTTGGTACACTATTTGAGAACATATTTGGTACACTTGCTGAGAACATATTTGGTGCACTATTTGTGAACATATTTGGTACACTATTTGAGAACATATTTGGTACACTTGCTGAGAACATATTTGGTGCACTATTTGAGAACATATTTGGTACACTATTTGAGAACATATTTGGTGCACTATTTGAGAACATATTTGGTACACTATTTGAGAACATATTTGGTACACTATTTGAGAACATATTTGGTACACTATTTGAGAACATATTTGGTACACTATTTGAGAACATATTTGGTGAACTATTTGAGAATATATTTGGTGCACTTGCTGAGAACATATTTGGTACACTATTTGTGAACATATTTGGTACACTATTTGTGAACATATTTGGTGCACTTGCTGAAAACATATTTGGTGCACTATTTGTGAACATATTTGGTGCACTTGCTGAGAACATATTTGGTACACTTGCTGAGAACATATTTGGTGCACTATTTGTGAACATATTTGGTGCACTATTTGTGAACATATTTGGTACACTATTTGAGAACATATTTGGTACACTTTTTGTGAACATATTTGGTACACTATTTGTGAACATATTTGGTACACTATTTGAGAACATATTTGGTACACTTGCTGAGAACATATTTCGTGCACTATTTGAGAACATTTTGGTACACTATTTGAGAACATATTTGGTGAACTATTTGAGAACATATTTGGTACACTATTTGAGAACATATTTGGTACACTATTTGAGAACATATTTGGTGCACTATTTGAGAACATATTTGGTACACTATTTGAGAACATATTTGGTACACTTGCTGAGAACATATTTGGTGCACTATTTGTGAACATATTTGGTACACTATTTGAGAACATATTTGGTACACTTGCTGAGAACATATTTGGTGCACTATTTGAGAACATATTTGGTACACTATTTGAGAACATATTTGGTGCACTATTTGAGAACATATTTGGTACACTATTTGAGAACATATTTGGTGCACTATTTGAGAACATATTTGGTACACTATTTGAGAACATATTTGGTACACTTGCTGAGAAAATATTTGGTGCACTATTTGTGAACATATTTGGTGCACTATTTGTGAACATATTTGGTACACTATTTGAGAACATATTTGGTACACTTTTTGTGAACATATTTGGTACACTATTTGTGAACATATTTGGTACACTATTTGTGAACATATTTGGTGCACTATTTGTGAACATATTTGGTGCACTATTTGAGAACATATTTGGTACACTATTTGAGAAAATATTTGGTACACTTACTGAGAACATATTTGGTGCACTATTTAAGAACACACTACTTGCACAGTCTGCACGATACTCTATTAAAATGTCTCCAATCCTCAATGGATCAGTTAGGATCAGTTAGTTGCCATTCGTCTCAGGTTGTCAGGCAGACATAAGACCGTTTACTTCCGTAGAGACAGAAAGCGGTTGGCAACAGTGCAGCCGTGTGTTGAAAGATTATTCATCACATTTTCTGTGAACTAATCTAAGGAGTTGCTACTTTATAATAGGTAGAATTGATGTTAAATCGATTGAAGAGCTTTTCTACTTTAGCTCGCAGCTCGCAGAACAATATATTTAACTATATATAAATAAAAAATAATATTAAAATAAAATAGAAAAATAAATAAATATATATACATATACCAATATTACACATGAAATTATATCATTATTGTCCAACGGTACTGCGTACATTTATTGTGAAAACTTGGTCTCCCACGTGCCCCATGCAAGACACCTTGATGAAGGGCGAATACGCCCACCTACACTATGCACAAGACTCATTGATGAAGGGCAAATACGCCCACCTACACTATGCACAAGACCCATTGATGAAGGGCAAATACGCCCACCTGTTCCATGCACGAGAACCTTGATGAGGGGCGAATACGCCCCCCTGCACTATGCACAAGACTCATTGATGAAGGGCAAATACGCCCACCTGTCCCATGCACGAGACACTTTGATGAAGGGCGAATACGCCCACCTGCAATATGCACAAAACGCATTGATGAAGGGCAAATACGCCCACCTGTCCCATGCACGAGATACCTTGCTGAAGGGCGAATACGCCCACCTACACTATGCACAAAACGCATTGATGAAGAGCAAATACGCCCACCTGTCCCATGCACGAGACACCTTGATGAAGGGCGAATACGCCCACCTGCACTATGCACGAGACACACTGATGAAGCGAAATACGCCCACCTGCCCCATGCACAAGGCACCTTGATGAAGGGTAAATATGGAAGACATTTAAAAAAAAAACCCACATATCTGGAAAACGGTCCGCCCCTTTGTAGACTTTGTTGCCCTTCATATTTAAAAATTGGACAGCGCCCCTGAAAGTTTTTTTTTATCAGACCACCATACCTTAACTTTCGTTCGCATGTGGAAGTCAATCATCTCGTTTAAATCAAATTTCGGATCTACAAACCTCAAACAGGTGGCGTGCAGGTTTCTTTATCTATCAATCGATAACTCTCTGCCTACTTTCCTCAACAGGTATCACCTTATCTTCTCCGATAGTCATTAATGGACCCCCCACAATCCTATGCCCAACCTCGCCCACGGTGACATTGGTTTATGCTAATGAGGTGACGCAACTCACCTCCACAAAATGTCATCTCCAACAAAAATCCCATTTCAATGCGTTGTTCCTTTTCAAAAACAGTTCTCATTTGTCCCCGGTTTCATGAGATAGAATCTATTAGCATTTCCCAACTCAATCTCGGTCGTCGTCGTCCCCCCCCCCCCCAACCCCTCCCTCCATTGTCAGGTATGCATAATCGAATACTCATACATAATCGAATATTCATTTGGCGGAATGCAAGATCGACTTCGTACTGTGCCATTGAGACTCGCACGTGTGGCCAACCCGCCGGGCAGACAATGAGGGCTTAAAGCGACATTACCAATGGATACTCTTGGTGGGAGCGGTTTGCGACATTCAAGTGAAAGCAAAAGTGAGGTAATGCGAGGTTTCCACAGTCAAGGACATAGATCAATGGTGGTTAACATGGCACTAAACCCGTAACCTTTTAATTTTAAAAAAAAAAGAAAAAAAAAAGGTAGTTGGTCACTTCCACTTCGAGGTAGTTGGTCACTTCCACTTCAAGGTAGTTGGTCACTTCCACTTCAAGGTAGTTGGTCACTTCCACTTCAAGGTAGTTGGTCACTTCCACTTCAAGGTAGTTGGTCACTTCCACTTCAAGGTAGTTGGTCACTTCCACTTCAAGGTAGTTGGTCACTTCCACTTCAAGGTAGTTGGTCACTTCCACTTCAAGGTAGTTGGTCACTTCCACTTCAAGGTAGTTGGTCACTTCCACTTCAAGGTAGACATTTTCATCTTCAGTTTTGTAAGGATATGGATTTTGGTTCATTTGCTCGTTTCTAAAATAGCATATGTTATGGGCTATGAGCAAGTAGAAAGCTAAAATAGCATATGTTATGGGCTATGAGCAAGTAGAAAGCTAAAAGTGGCATATGTTATGGGCTATGAGCAATTAGAAAGCTAAAATAGCATATGTTATGGGCTATGAGCAAGTAGAAAGCTAAAATAGCATATGTTATGGGCTATGAGCAAGTAGAAAGCTAAAATAGCATATGTTATGGGCTATGAGCAAGTAGAAAGCTAAAATAGCATATGTTATGGGCTATGAGCAAGTAGAAAGCTAAAATAGCATATGTTATGGGCTATGAGCAAGTAGAAAGCTAAAATAGCATATGTTATGGGCTATGAGCAAGTAGAAAGCTAAAATAGCATATGTTATGGGCTATGAGCAAGTAGAAAGCTAAAATAGCATATGTTATGGGCTATGAGCAAGTAGAAAGCTAAAATAGCATATGTTATGGGCTATGAGCAAGTAGAAAGCTAAAAGGGGCATATGTGATGGCAAATGTACAATTAGAAATCTAAGAATGCTATATGAAATGGAATATGTACGAAAACAAGTGGATTACAGGCCCAGTTTTCAGATATTTTTTGGGAAGCCTGTTGTGATCCAATTTTTGTTTGGATCATGTAATAATTCAATCAGTAATACGTTTCCAGGTCTCAATAAAATTTATTCGTTTTGGATATAAGGTCTCTCTCTCTCACTCTGTCTCCCTTTCTCTCTCCTCTCTCTTCATCACTAATCTACCCCTCTCCCTATTGATTGCTCTCTCTCTCCTCTCTCTTTTTTCCTCTCGTTTTCTTTCTCTCTCCTCTCTCTTTCTATATATACCTCTCTCTCTCTCTCTCTCTCTCTCTCTCTCTCTCTCTCTCTCTCTCTCTCTCGGTTTTTCTCTCTTTTTCTCTCTCTCACCTATCTCTTTCTATTTCTACCCCCCTCTCTCTCTCTCTCGGTTTTTCTCGGTTTTTCTCGGTTTTTCTCTTTCTTTCTTTCTTTCTTTCTTTCTTTCTTTCTTTCTTTCTTTCTTTCTTTCTTTCTTTCTTTCTTTCTTTCTTTCTTTCTTTCTTTCTCTCTCTCTCTCTCTCTCTCTCTCTCTCTCTCTCAATCTCGATCTGCCCCTAGCTCGTTCTCTCCCTATCTCTATGTTCCCTCTCCCTCTCCCTTCCATAAGCATACACACACACACATTGACTCACACACACACCCATAACCACGATGAATGGAAATCTACTGACTGTCAGGCTCTTGGCAGATGATGAGATATGAGGACAGGCATGGGGCAGTGAGGGTCTATGGTGGGATGGGTGAGGGGGGGCCTCGAGTTATCTGATGGTGGAGTAGACAGATAAACAGATAGCTTGGTACTCTGGTCTTTTCATTTATTTGGTGTTAGCTTAGGCAAGGGGCTGGGTGGGATAAAGGTTTTGGTGGGGTAAAGGGTTGGAGATTGGGTAAAAGGGTTGGAGATTTGGTAAAAGGGTTGGAGATTGTGTGGAGGGTTATAGAATGGGTAAAGCGTTGGAGATTGTGAAAGGGGTTGGAGATTGTGTAGAGGGTTGGAGATTGTGTAGAGGGTTGGAGATTGTGTACAGGGTTATAGATTGTGTGGAGGGTTGGAGATTGTGTAGAAGGTTGGAGATTGTGTAGAGGATTGCAGTTGTGTAGAGGGTTGCAGTTGTGTAGAGGGTTGCAGTTGTGTAGAGGGTTGGAGATTGTGTACAGGGTTGGAGATTGTGTGGAGGGTTGGAGATCGTGTAGAAGGTTAGAGATTGTGTAGAGGGTTGGAGATTGTGTAGAGGGTTGCAGTTGTGTAGAGGGTTGGAGATTGTGTACAGGGTTGGAGATTGTGTACATGGTTAGAGATTGTGTAGAAGGTTGGAGATTGTGTAGAGGGTTGCAGTTGTGTAGAGGGTTGCAGTTGTGTAGAGGGTTGCAGTTGTGTAGAGGGTTGCAGTTGTGTAGAGGGTTGGAGATTGTGTGGAGGGTTAGAGATTGTGTGGAGGGTTGGAGATTGTGTAGAAGGTTGGAGATTGTGTAGAGGGTTGCAGTTGTGTAGAGGGTTGCAGTTGTGTAGACGGTTGCAGTTGTGTAGAAGGTTGGAGATTGTGTAGAGGGTTGCAGTTGTGTAGAGGGTTGGAGATTGTGTAGAGGGTTGGAGATTGTGTAGAGGGTTGCAGTTGTGTAGAGGGTTGGAGATTGTGTAGAGGGTTGGAGATTGTGTAGAGGGTTGGAGATTGTGTAGAGGGTTGGAGATTGTGTAGAGGGTTGGATAATGTGTGGAGGGTTGGATATTGTGTAGAATGTTGGAGATTGTGTAGAGGGTTGGAGATTGTGTAGAGGGTTGGATATTGTGTAGAAGGTTGGATAATGTGTAGAAGGTTGGAGATTGTGTAGAATGTTGGAGATTGTGTAGAAGGTTGGAGATTGTGTAGAAGGTTGGAGATTGTGTAGAGGGTTGGAGATTGTGTAGAAGGTTGGAGATTGTGTAGAGGGTTGGAGATTGTGTAGAGGGTTGGAGTAGAATGTTGGAGATTGTGTAGAAGGTTGGAGATTGTGTAGAAGGTTGGAGATTGTGTAGAGGGTTGGAGATTGTGTAGAAGGTTGGAGATTGTGTAGAGGGTTGGAGATTGTGTAGAGGGTTGGAGATTGTGTAGAAGGTTGGAGATTGTGTAGAAGGTTGGAGATTGTGTAGAAGGTTGGAGATTGTGTAGAAGGTTGGAGATTGTGTAGAAGGTTGGAGATTGTGTAGAAGGTTGGAGATTGTGTAGAGGGTTGGAGATTGTGTAGAGGGTTGGAGATTGTGTAGAAGGTTGGAGATTGTGTAGAGGGTTGGAGATTGTGTAGAAGGTTGGAGATTGTGTAGAAGGTTGGAGATTGTGTAGAGGGTTGGAGATTGTGTAGAAGGTTGGAGATTGTGTAGAGGGTTGGAGATTGTGTAGAAGGTTGGAGATTGTGTAGAAGGTTGGAGATTGTGTTGAAGGTTGGAGATTGTGTAGAGGGTTGGAGATTGTGTAGAAGGTTGGAGATTGTGTAGAGGGTTGGAGATTGTGTAGAAGGTTGGATATTGTGTAGAAGGTTGGAGATTGTGTAGAGGGTTGCAGTTCTGTAGAGGGTTGGAGATTGTGTAGAAGGTTGGAGATTGTGTAGAAGGTTGGAGATTGTGTAGAAGGTTGGAGATTGTGTAGAGGGTTGAAGATTGTGTAGAGGGTTGGAGATTGTGTAGAAGGTTGGAGATTGTGTAGAGGGTTGGAGATTGTGTAGAAGGTTGGAGATTGTGTAGAAGGTTGGAGATTGTGTAGAGGGTTGGAGATTGTGTAGAAGGTTGGAGATTGTGTAGAAGGTTGGAGATTGTGTAGAAGGTTAGAGATTGTGTAGAGGGTTGGAGATTATGTAGAAGGTTGGAGATTGTGTAGAAGGTTGGAGATTGTGTAGAGGGTTGGAGATTGTGTAGAGGGTTGGATATTGTCTAGAGGGTTGGATATTGTGTAGAAGGTTGGATATTGAGTAGAAGGTTGGAGATTGTGTAGAAGGTTGGAGATTGTGTAGAGGGTTGGAGATTGTGTAGAGGGTTGGATATTGTGTAGAGGGTTGGATATTGTGTAGAAGGTTGGATATTGTGTAGAAGGTTGGAGATTGTGTAGAGGGTTGCAGTTGTGTAGAAGGTTGAAGATTGTGTAGAGGGTTGGAGATTGTGTAGAAGGTTGGAGATTGTGTAGAGGGTTGGAGATTGTGTAGAGGGTTGGAGATTGTGTAGAGGGTTGGAGATTGTTTAGAGGTTTGGATATTGTGTAGAGGGTTGGATATTGTGTAGAAGGTTGGATATTGTGTAGAGGGTTGGAGATTGTGTAGAGGGTTGCAGTTGTGTAGAGGGTTGGAGATTGTGTAGAGGGTTGGAGATTGTGTTAAGGTTGGTTTCGGTATAGAATACATTCTTGGGCTCTAAGACTGTCAACAAAGTGTTTTTGCAATAGACTTCAGCGGTTTGAGCATTTAAGATTGCAGCGGAATAAATAACATGCTTTGCTGATTAAATGTATGTCTCAATAGCTTCCTAGGTCAATGAGTCACACATTAGGTCATGAAACAACTAGGTTATTGAGCTACGCACCAGGTCTTTCGTAAACAATGGGCATGTGCTCTCGACGAGACGCGCGAAGTAAAGCTAGGCATAAGAGAGACGCGCGAAGTAAAGCTAGGCATAAGAGAGACGCGCGAAGTAAAGCAAGGCATAAGAGCGACGCGCGAACACCTGATGGGTTTTGTTGCATTAAGCGACTCCGGCATTTGATGTCCGCAAGTTCGACGTCTTACAAAACATGGATCAAATCTGTCGTGCTTTTAGCATCTACTTGGCAAAAAATGGATCAAATCTGACGCCATGATTCTACAATCTAATTGGCAAAAAATGGATCAAATCTGACGTCATGATTCTAGAATCTACTTGGCAAAAAACATGGATCAAATCTGACGTCATGATTCTAGAATCTACTTGGCAAAAAAACATGGATCAAATCTGACGTCATGATTCTAGAATCTACTTGGCAAAAACATGGATCAAATCTGACGTCATGATTCTAGAATCTACTTGGCAAAAACATGGATCAAATCTGACGTCATGATTCTAGAATCTACTTGGCAAAAAGGAAGAAACAAAGGGACCAACACCAATAAAGACATATGCCATAGTGATCCAGTGATCGGAGATATGTCGTCATGGTTGAGCTACGGTTTGAACGCGGTACGGGGTATGTGTGGGGATGGTGCGAGATGGTATGGGATGGGGGAGGATGGTGTGAGGGTGGTGTAGGAATAGTGGTGGGAATGGCGTGAGGACTGCGTGGGGATTGTATGGATTGTGCTGGAAAAGTTAACATGACAATTTCCGGTGAGAAGAGCTTTTGTTGCTGACTTTGACATGCCAAATCAGGTCAGATATTAGACATAAGACATTTGCTCCCTACACCATCCAGCCGACCCCGTGGGAAAGCGATTTTGTTGTTATATCAGACAATAACCGTGCCGGCTACCTGCACATGAAACATGACTTTTGACCTAGACTTGGACACATCGGTGCTAGAGTAGGACATAGGGTTGGTGTGTTGGTGGTAGGACATTCAGCTGATATGACGGGGTTGGGCATTTTAGACTGGCATGACGTTGTAGGACATCAGGCTCGTATGACGATGGTAGGACATTAGGCTGGTATGATGGTGGTAGGACATTAGGCTGGTATGATGGTGGTAGGACATTAGGCTGGTAACACCTGGTAGGACATTAGCCTGCCTTGTTTTTCTTATCTAGTATAAAAAACGCAAATACGGGGACAAAATGCAGCATTGTATTGTGATATAAGTACACAACCCCCCCCCCCCCCCCCCGCCATTCTGCAATCGAGCACTAATCAGCCAGCCTCCAGCCAGGAACAACGAGAGCCGCTTAGGCGGAGATAACTCTCTAATTTATTGTTCATTCTGGGTTACCTGCCCGTGGGAAGCTCATATTTTTTTCCCAATAGATTGGTGACCTTTTTCAACTAGAGATTACGGCATTTCTGGAGAAATTTAAAAGTACTCGATCGATGGGGAAATTACTCGACGGCCCAATTTTCGCGATGGCTATTGAGACCGTCGTCATCCCAAGTCTTCATGACAGCTGGTTACTTAAAAACTGTGATTGAAATAGAAAGAAAAGAAAGAAAGAAAACAGGACATAGCCGAATCATATGGTCATGATTTGAGCAATTATTTTCCAGTTTGAGAATAGAAAAATATGTAATGTCTGGCTTCAGTTGACTTTCACTTAATGGTAGAGTGTATCAGGCTGCCGGGTAGGGTGAACAACCGGCCAGGGTTGACAACGGGACCAATGTCCCCTGTAGGATGGACAACGGAACCAACTTTCAAATAAGGAGACACAATAAGATGGCACAACTTTCAAATAAGGAGACACACTAAGATGGCACAACTTTCAAATAAGGAGATACAATAAGATGGTCCAACTTTCAAATAAGGAGATACAATAAGATGGCACGATTTTCAAATAACGAGAAACAATAAGATGGTACAACTTTCAAATAACACAATAAGATGGCCCAAATTTCAAATAAGGAGACACAATAAGATGGTACAACTTTCAAATAACAAAATAAGATGGCCCAAATTTCAAATAAGGAGACACAATAAGATGGCACAACATTAAAATAACGAGACACAATAAGATGGCACACCTTTCAAATAACGAGACACAATAAGATGGCACACCTTTTAAATAAGGAGACAAAATAAGATGACACTAAAGAAATGACACCGAGGGACTAATATTAAACCGTAGCTTACGTCCCAATCAAGGATTTTTGCAATTTCACTTCAGGGCAAGATTTCAAGGTATCAACCCCAAAAGCTTAAAACTAATACATATTTTAGGTAGTCTGCTTCTGTGTCTGATGTTTTCTGATTACTGTTTAGTCTTATAAATTGAGTCAATAACGGACAATGAGTAAATAATTATTGAGTTGAGAATTGAGTGAATGATTGAGTAAATGACTGAGTAAAGTGTGCATACATATGTAAGAATTAAATTTACCTTTCGATGAATGTGATTGATTGAACAAGGTGAACTCAATGAGAAGAGGAAAGCTTAGGATGAGACGTGACGATAAGCCCACTTACTGGAAGATGATTTGATCGAGACCAGGCATCTGTTGGTTGGTGGACATGGCGTCTAGAGATGTTAGGACTATCACCGGATGAATTTCGTCAGCAGTTTTGTCGAGTTGTCATAGAAACAGAGACAATATCTGTTGGGGATAAAAGGATAACTAGTTATTGACAATAGACAGCCTCATGAATCAGCTCTCCGTGACTCCCCGGCTTTGCCAGTTATCCATTACTCCCCGGCTTTGCCAGTTATCCATGAATCCCAGGCTTTGCCAGTTATCCATGAATCCCCGGCTTTGCCAGTTATCCATGACTCCCCGGCTTTGCTAGTTATCAATTACTCCCCGGCTTTGCCAGTTATCCATGACTCCCGGCTTTGCCAGTTATCCATTACTCCCCGGCTTTGCCAGTTATCCATTACTCCCCGGCTTTGCCAGTTATCCATTACTCCCCGGCTTTGCCAGTTATCCATTACTCCCCGGCTTTGCCAGTTATCC
>CAXITT010000277.1:586957-602925 GCA_964033795.1 Lymnaea stagnalis
GAGTTATCTCTCATGACATCAGCCAACGACCACACAAGCCCAAATGCAGAGTACAATCTAAGGGGAGTTATCTCTCATGACATCAGCCAACGACCACACAAGCCCAAATGCAGAGTACAATCTAAGGCGAGTTATCTCTCATGACATCAGCCAACGACCACACAAGCCCAAATGCAGAGTACTGCTCCTAATAGATTCATAGGTTATTTGATATTACAACAATCAAATATAGTTTCATGAAATAAAAAAAATAAAAAAAAAACATAAATAAATAAAAAAACAACAACAAAGCGCCCCTCCCAAAAAACAACAACAAATAAACAACAAGAACAACAACAACAACAAAACAACAATAACAGCAACAACAAAACAACAACAACAACAAAACAACAACAACACCAAAACAACAATAACAGCAACAACAAAACAACAACAACAACAAAACAACAACAACAACAACAACAATAACAGCAACAACAAAACAACAACAACAACAAAACTACAACAACAACAACAACAATAACAGCAACAACAAAACAACAACAACAACAAAACAACAACAACAACAACAACAATAACAGCAACAACAAAACAACAACAACAACAAAACAACAACAACACCAAAACAA
This sequence comes from Lymnaea stagnalis, assembly GCA_964033795.1. Classification (NCBI taxonomy): domain Eukaryota; kingdom Metazoa; phylum Mollusca; class Gastropoda; family Lymnaeidae; genus Lymnaea; species Lymnaea stagnalis. Next base: position 587,587 of record CAXITT010000277.1, read on the forward strand.
CAACAACAACAAAACAACAACAACAACAACAAAAAAAACCAAACGAAAACAACAATAACAGCAACAACAAAACAACAACAAAACAACAACAACAACAAAAAAACAACACAACAACAACAACAACAAAACAACAACAACAACAAAACAACAACAACAAAACAACAACAACAACAAAACAACAACAACAAAAACAAAACAACAACAACAACAAAACAACAATAACAAGAAAACAACAACAACAAAAACAAAACAACAACAACAACAAAACAACAACAACAAAAACAAAACAACAACAACAAAACAACAACAACAACAAAACAACAACAACAAAAACAAAACAACAACAACAACAAAACAACAATAACAAGAAAACAACAACAACAAAAACAAAACAACAACAACAACAAAACAACAACAGCAACAAAACAATAACAAGAAAACAACAACAACAACAGCAAAACAACAATAACAACAAAACAACAACAGCAACAAAACAACAACAAAACAAGAACAGCAACAAAACAACAATAACAGCAACAACGAAAAACAAAACAACACCAATACTTAACACTGACACCACCAGCCCTAAGCCAAAGTATCCACACTACCAGAACGTCTCACCATAAACTCAACTTTTATTGGCCATAAACCGAATGACCAGTTTAAGACCCAACGTAAATTTCCCACAAACCCAACTTCCGGTTCCAACTCTAAGCTGAAGAAAAAACTACAACTGCCAGCTTCTAGCGTCAATGATCTCAACAGTTTCTACAAAGTCAGTGGACCACATCCATTAGAATTACCCTTATCTTGACCTTGTGCCACACATGGTACTTATCGTGATAGGCAACCACATTGGCCAGACTGTGGTTGACTCGTCAATGATATAATGGCATTGACCAGACTGTGGTTGACTCGTCAATGATATAATGGCATTGACCAGACTGTGGTTGACTCGTCAATGATATAATGGCATTGACCAGACTGTGGTTGACTCATCAATGATATAATGGCATTTACCAGACTGTGGTTGACTCGTCAATGATATAATGTCATCGACCAGACTTTGGTTGACTCGTCAATGATATAATCGCATTGACCAGACTGTGGTTAATTTATCCATTGTACACTTAAATATGTGGTGTATTTCTTGTAATTTGCCAAGCTGAGCCGCCACTGTGTCCCCTCCGACTTGCACACCGACAGCGCGTTTCCTGCCCAACTCCAGTACTATCTCTAACTCGTTCACTCCCCAGAGACCACGTCTCTAGTCAACATAATCCTTAACGTCTTCTCACCCAACCTCCCACTACAACCTCTCAACTTAGTCTCAACCCCACCTCCCACCCATGGCTTCCCACCCATAGCATCCCACCCAGCAACCCATAGCATCCCGCTTAGAATCCCAACCTCTTCCCCAGAGCAACAACCCAGCCCACCCCATCTCTGCCCCCCCTATACGTCATCATCCGGGCCCTGTGTTGAAATTGATTTTCAGGACCCATTTAACTATCGTGTCCTATTAAGTTGGATGCCAATTTGAAAAAAAGGATGCCATATATTCTTAGACAGTTTGAGGACTACCAGTTTGGGGAGAAAAGTGACCGAAAATCAATAAATAACGAAATGGAATTATAGAGGTACCGAGCCATCGCCGGTAAGGGAGCTGTGCTGGGATCACTGAGGGAGCTGTGCTGGGATCACTGAGGGAGCTGTGCTGGGATCTATGAGGGAGCTGTGCTGGGATCACTGAGGGAGCTGTGCTGGGATCACTGAGGGAGCTGTGCTGGGATCACTGAGGGAGCCGTGCTGGAATCACTGAGGGAGCTGTGCTGGGATCTCTGAGGTCGCTGTGCTGGGATCACTGAGTGAGCTGTGCTNTCTGACAAAGTTGTCATGGTCATAAAACAACTAATGGTATTGTCTGACAAAGTTGTCATGGTCATAAAACAACTAATGGTATTGTCTGACAAAGTTGTCATGGTCATAAAACAACTAATGGTATTGTCTGACAAAGTTGTCATGGTCATAAAACAACTAATGGTATTGTCTGACAAAGTTGTCATGGTCATAAAACAACTAATGGTATTGTCTGACAAAGTTGTCATGGTCATAAAACAACTAATGGTATTGTCTGACAAAGTTGTCATGGTCATAAAACAACTAATGGTATTGTCTGACAAAGTTGTCATGGTCATAAAACAACTAATGGTATTGTCTGACAAAGTTGTCATGGTCATAAAACAACTAATGGTATTGTCTGACAAAGTTGTCATGGTCATAAAACAACTAATGGTATTGTCTGACAAAGTTGTCATGGTCATAAAACAGTGATCGGCTAACGCATTAGTCAAAAGAGCCTAAAAAATCAGCAGCAGGCCGATTAAATTTTTTTTGAGAGCAAAATTTCTTTTCAAGAAGCTGTCACAAACCACGTTTGTCAAAGTAAAAACCGATTACTGGCTTACTGGCTGAGCCGCACTCAGGTCGTCAAGGAGCCGCATGCGGCTCGCGAGCCGCAATATGCCGACCACTGTCCTAGAATAACTAGTGACATCGTCAGACAAAGTTGCCACTGTCCTAGAATAACAAGTGGTATTGTCTGAAAAAGTTGCCACTGTCCTAGAATAACAAGTGGTATTGTCTGACAAAGTTGCCACTGTCCTAGAATAACAAGTGGTATTGTCTGACAAAGTTGCCACTGTCCTAGAATAACAAGTGGTATTGTCTGACAAAGTTGCCACTGTCCTAGAATAACAAGTGGTATTGTCTGACAAAGTTGCCACTGTCCTAGAATAACAAGTGGTATTGTCTGACAAAGTTGCCACTGTCCTAGAATAACAAGTGGTATTGTCTGACAAAGTTGCCACTGTCCTAGAATAACAAGTGGTATTGTCTGACAAGGTTGCCACTGTCCTAGAATAACAAGTGGTATTGTCTGACAAAGTTGCCACTGTCCTAGAATAACAAGTGGTATTGTCTGACAAAGTTGCCACTGTCCTAGAATAACAAGTGGTATTGTCTGACAAAGTTGCCACTGTCCTAGAATAACAAGTGATATCGCCTGACAAAGTTGTCACTGTCCTAGAATAACAAGTGATATCGCCTGACAAAGTTGCCACTGTCCTAGAATAACAAGTGATATCGCCTGACAAAGTTGCCACTGTCCTAGAATAACAAGTGGTATTGTCTGACAAAGTTGCCACTGTCCTAGAATAACAAGTGGTATCGTCAGACAAAGTTGCCACTGTCCTAGAATAACAAGTGGTATTGTCTGACAAAGTTGCCACTGTCCTAGAATAACAAGTGGTATTGTCTGAAAAAGTTGCCACTGTCCTAGAATAACAAAGTTGCCACTGTCCTAGAATAACAAGTGATATCGCCTGACAAAGTTGTCACTGTCCTAGAATAACAAAGTTGTCATTATCCTAAACATATAAAAAAAACAACAAACTGTCAGTGTAGGGTGCCAGAAAAATAAAAGATAATTACAATGTTTCCACAAAACTTATCACTTCGAAAGTATCACATACACCTGTTGTCATCAATCGTATGTGATGAAGCTGTTGGACCTGTAGTGCGACCAGAAGTGTCCTCGATCGGAATTTTTATCAAAATGAAAAAATGGTTAAAAAAAAAAAAAAACACCAAAAAAAAAAAAAACCCACATGAAGGTTACATTGCTCATCAATGCTCCAACTTCCGTCCACTTTAGTAATCAATGCGCCCTAAGAAAAGACAAAGAAGCAATGCAATATTTCAGTACACAAAGAAATGTAGAGAAACACAACTCTACACAAGTTCTGCAAACTATACATCTTCAACGTATAACAGGGTTGTTTTTTTTCTGCCTTCTTTTAAAACACATGTAGATTTGAGTGGCAACGGACTTTTGTATCAAGGGTGCATGAAAAAAACAACAACAAGATAAAACATACATTTGAAAACAAAAAAAAATGGCCACAGGTCGGCAGGTCTGTCGTCTGTCAACATGTCCGACAAACGTCCAAAACAGGTAGAACAACAAAAAAATGGCCACAGGTCGGCAGGTCTGTCGTCTGTCAACATGTCCGACAAACGTCCAAAACAGGTAGAACAACTAAAAAATGGCCACAGGTCGGCAGGTCTGTCGTCTGTCAACATGTCCGACAAACGTCTAAAACAGGTAGAACAACAAAAAAAGGTAACTATCAGCACAACTATTTATTTCTACAGCTGTAATAACGCGTGTGACAATAGCGTCAAACAGTGAGTTGGGACATGTTGACGTTGGATGGGGACATGTTGACGTTGGATGGGGACATGTTGACGTTGGATGGGGACATGTTGACGTTGGATGGGGACATGTTGACGTTGGATGGGGACATGTTGACGTTGGATGGGGACATGTTAACACTAAGTGGGGACATGTTAACGTTTCAATTGGGACAAGTTAACGTTGGATGGGGACATGTTGACGTTGGATGGGGACATGTTAACGTTGGATGGGGGACATGTTGACGTTGGATGGGGATATGTTAACGTAGGATGGGGACAAGTTAACGTTGGATGGGGACATGTTAAGGTGGATGGGGACATGTTAACATGGATGGGGACATGTTAACGTTGGATGGGGACATGATAACGTTGGATGGGGATATATTAATTTTCATTTGTAACATGTTAGGTTTCAATTGGGCGTGTTAGCATTAGATTGGCTCATGTTAACGTTGAAGTTGAACATCGTAAAATTGAGTTGGGGAAAAGTTAGCATCACGTTGAGGCATGTTAGCCCTCATTATTTTAATAACAGCTTCTCCTCTGCAATTATGGCTGCCCGTAGCTCACGCGGCACACGGCACCTGTCCATAACCACGCCCCTTGAGCTCTTTGCGGACGCCTTAGCAACACCCCTTTGTGACATCCCCGGTGACGCCCTTCTTCGATACAAAGTCTTTTTCGCCGGCAACTGCTTCATTATCTCCCCTAAGGGGATAAAGATAACTCTGTCTATCTTCCTCGGGTAGCCAAGTCCTCGGTTGATTGCTTGCCTTATGTAAGATAGAGCAGATAAACTATGGAAACGCGGGAGATAACAGCTGCCAAGTCTGCAGATGCAGGAGTTACGCTCAACAATTTCCTGGATACTTTTTTTTTTACCCTTTCCACCGTCTGCTTCTTATATCCAAAGCAGCAGCGATACGCCTCTGGTGGAGTAGGTGGTGGGTGGGTTAGAAGAGATACGCCTTTGGTGGGGTCGGTGGTGGGTGGATTAGAGGAGATACGCCTTTGGTCGGGTCGGTGGTGGGTGGGTTAGAGGAGATACGCCTTTGGTGGCGTCGGTGGTGGGTGGGTTGGAAGCGATACGCCTTTGCTGGGGCTAAGGGTTGGGTGGGATGGAATCCAAATTAGTTTAATTTCATCTAAGCTCACGACCCACTTAGTTTGGTCTGGTCAGCTCATTAAAATCGATGAATAAAATGAAGTTGAAGGTGACCTGTGTTGGTCTAATTAAGTCGAATTCACCGAGTCTCAAACTATCCTACGTGGTAGCCTGGCAATTGTTGAAGCAAACTGTAGCAACTGGCTGCATTCTGCTGCATACACAGATGACATAAACAGATGACATATACAGCTGACATACACAGATGATATACAAAGATGGCATACACAGATGACGTATTTATTGATTTGTGAACTTTATAGATCTTTATACAATGTGATATTGTTTTACTCTGGATAGGCAATTTAAAGCTTGTGGACATATGCTGAATTAGGGCTTGTGGACATTTGCTGAATTAGGGCTTGTGGACATTTTCTGAATTAGGGCTTGTGGACATTTCTGAATTAGGGCTTGTGGACATTTGCTGAATCAGGGCTTGTGGACATTTGCTGAATTAGGGCTTGTGGACATTTGCTGAATCAGGGCTTGTGGACATTTTCTGAATTAGGGCTTGTGGAATTTGCTGAATCAGGGCTTGTGGACGTTTGCGGAATTAGGGCTTGTGGATAATTTCAGAATTAGGGCTTGTGGACATTTGATGTCTAAGCGCTTCTGGACTTTTGTTGACTTAGGTCTTTTGGGCATTTCGAATTGGGGCGAGTGGATAATTTCCGCTCAAGGGAACATCATTTTAAAAAAAGCATTCATCTCAATCAATACATTTTAAAGAAAAGATCTTTCAAAATTTGATATTATGAAATAGAAACCTGACCGTAAGAATCAATAAATAGTTTTTAACAACAATACATTGAAATAATAAAAAAAGTATTTTAAGATTAACTTGACAAATTTTGTTACCATTATGGACAACTTTAGATTATCGGAAGTAAAAATCACAAAAAAAATTGAGGGTAACATTGAATGGTTCTTGATGGGTCCACTTACGGTGTTTGAGGGTAACATTGAATGGTTCTTGATGGGTCCACTTACGGTGTTTGAGGGTAACATTGGATGGTTCTTGATGGGTCCACTTACGGTGTTTGAGGGTAACATTGAATGGTTCTTGATGGGTCCACTTATGGTGTTTGAGGGTAACATTGAATGGTTCTTGATGGGTCCACTTACGGTGTTTGAGGGTAACATTGAATGGTTCTTGATGGGTCCACTTACGGTGTTTGAGGGTAACATTGGATGGTTCTTGATGGGTCCACTTACGGTGTTTGAGGGTAACATTGTTGATGGGTCCACTTACGGTGTTTGAGGGTAACATTGAATGGTTCTTGATGGGTCCACTTACGGTGTTTGAGGGTAACATTGGATGGTTCTTGATGGGTCCACTTACGGTGTTTGAGGGTAACATTGGATGGTTCTGATGGGTCCACTTATGGTGTTTGAGGGTAACATTGGATGGTTCTTGATGGGTCCACTTACGGTGTTTGAGGGTTACATTGAATGGTTCTTGATGGGTCCACTTACGGTGTTTGAGGGTAACATTGAATGGTTCTTGATGGGTCCACTTACGGTGTTTGAGGGTAACATTGAATGGTTCTTGATGGGTCCACTTACGGTGTTTGAGGGTAACATTGAATGGTTCTTGATGGGTCCACTTATGGTGTTTGAGGGTAACATTGAATGGTTCTTGATGGGTCCAGTTATGGTGTTTGAGGGTAACATTGAATGGTTCTTGATGGGTCCACTTACGGTGTTTGAGGGTAACATTGAATGGTTCTTGATGGGTCCACTTATGGTGTTTGAGGGTAACAATGGATGGTTCTTGATGGGTGCACTTACGGTGTTTGAGGGTAACATTGAATGGTTCTTGATGGGTCCACTTATGGTGTTTGAGGGTAACATTGAATGGTTCTTGATGGGTCCACTTACGGTGTTTGAGGGTAACATTGAATGGTTCTTGATGGGTCCACTTACGGTGTTTGAGGGTAACATTGGATGGTTCTTGATGGTTCCACTTATGGTGTTTGAGGGTAACAATGGATGGTGATTGAGGATTACCCACATTACAGTTGGGAGGTAGAAAGTTTTTTTCCCGCACAACAGCTGGGATATAGAGATATTGGATTACCCTCACAACAGCAGGGGGGTAGACATATTTGACTACTCACACACCAGCTGGGAGGTACACATATTTGACTTCCCACACAACAGTTGTTTTGTAGACATATTTAATTACCCACACAACAGCTGGGTGGCATAGATATTTGATTGCCAAAACAACAGCTCGGAGGAGACATATTTGATTACCCACACAACCGCTCGGAGGAGACACATTTGATTACCCACACAACCGCTCGGAGGAGACATATTTGATTACCCACACAACCGCTCGGAGGATACACATTTGATTACCCACACAACCCCTGGGAGGAGACACATTCGTTTACCCACACAGCAGCTGGGAGGTAGACAAATGTGATTACCCACACAACAGCTGGGAGGTAGACATATTTGATAACCCACACAACTATTCCAGCTCTGCCACTCATGCCCACGCGGTAACTGCGTGGTCATAGAACTCAAGTCACCCATCTCCTGCTTATCTTTGGCGCCGACTTTGACCTTTAAAAATCGCGTCTAGAAATTTCCTGGAGATAATGTACATGAATGTCACTTCCGCCCCGAATGACCTTGACCATCGAAGGATGCACATTTTGAAGACTTTCCCCACGTAGCTGTAATCCCCATTAAACTAAAAATTAACTAAAATGAGATTTCAAATTAAAAGCCAAAAACTTAACAACCCTACAAAACAATGTTTTTTTGGTATAAATCCTTTATGAAATGTAATATCGAGGAGAGGGGGTGGGGCTGAAAAAAAAAATCATGCGTACAAGTAAAGCACTTTATCAAAAACCCAAATAGTGCCCCCCCCCTCCCCCGGCTCGCAAACGTATATATTTTTTTTCACGGACCTGAACTATATTAATATCATGATGACCCACCCACTTTTACACCGCAGATTTATCTCACTAAACATCTCAGAAAGACACAAGACAATATCACGCATTTTTACATAATAAAATAAAAGAAGAATCTTATTTAGCGCAGTTATCGGAAATTTTATTTCGTGAAATCCGTGTCGTCATATTTCCTTCATCTCCCCGTTGACAAAGGAGAATTTTTGGTGGCGGTGTTTAGGAGTGGGGCTCACAATTTGATAGTGTCTTTGGCAATGCGTCTGCGTGCCAATATTCAGCTCGATAGGTTGACGGGAAGAAGGTTAACTGGCCATCCGAAGATTTTGCCAGTCAGCCAGCCAGTTCACCAGCCAGTCCGCCAGCCAGTTCACCAGCCAGTCCGCCAGTCCACCAGCCAGTCAGCCAGCAAGTCAGCCAGCCAGTAAGCCAGCCAGTAAGCCAGCAAGTCAGCCAGCCAGTAAGCCAGCCAGTAAGCCAGCTGGTCAGCAAACAAGTCAGCAAGCCAGCCAGTCAGCCAGCCAGTAAGCCAGCCAGTCCGCCAGCCAGTCCGCCAGTCCACAGCCAGTCAGCCAGCAAGTCAGCCAGCCAGTCAGCCAGCCAGGCAGTCAGTTAGCCAGCTAGTCAGCCAGCCAGCTAGTCAGCCAGCTACTCAGCCAGCCATGAACAGAAGCGATGTTAATATATTAAAACTTGATAAAATTAGTAGAGAACTGTTCACCGGAACGATGACTACCAAACTGGACAGTTGACTCGTCTCATTGGGAGACGAACACAATAGCTTGGTCGGATTGACTCGATAGCATTGGGACAGAGCAAGATTTGCATTTTGTAAAGGTTTATAAAACTCTAATGAGTATAACATGTTCAAGAAATCATCAAAGAAGTTTTGAGTTTCATTTCGTGAAAACAACCATCTAGTTCAGCGGTTGTCAACCTGTGGGTCGCGACCAATGTTCCCTCTAAGGTTTTTTTTGTTCGTGTGCAAAATCATAAAGTTGTGTGCAAAGTTTTATAGCATCTTTTTTTTGTGTGTGTGCAAAATTTTACAGCCCACAAACACAAACACACACTTGCATGGGAATTTGCTGCGCGGATACTCAAAACTGCTGCGCGGGATCGGTGAGATAGCTGCGCGGCCGCCCAGCCGCGCAGCGTAAAGGGAACATTGATCGCGACCCCTTTGGGGGTCGAACGACCATTAATAAGTGGTCGCCTAAGACCACTGGAAAACACATATTTATGAAGTAGCAAAGAAATTAATTTTCAGATTATGGGTCACCACAACATAAGGAGCTGTATGAAAGGGTCGCGGCATTAGGAAGGTTGAGAACCACTGATCTAGTTATTGAATTTTGTCACATTGCTAAAAGAAGAAGGCTTTTTTAAATGTCAAATCCATTATTGAACCTAAAAAAAAAAAATTAACAAAAGATAACAGGGGTGCATCGCTAAAATAAGCCAAACAGACTATCCCCCCACCCACCCCCTCCGTACTACAAAGCAGCAGCATAAAATGTTACGTTAGACCGAATGTCAGTAACAAAATGGATTTCTAAATGTGTGCATCGACGGAAACATGACTGAAGAATCTATCCTTTAATATACACGTTTATACGAAGTACAAGCTCACAGGTGACTCAAAGGATGGACGTGTTCGCACGCCAGTAGGGGGCGGGGGCACATTGAGACGAGCGGGTGAAAAACGCTGCAGTCACCGAGTACTTGCCATTAGGGAAGGGATCTAGAAATATGTGAGTTGAATCAAGACGGGCCCCAGAACGTCTCACCGACCAGTTGATCTAGAGCACTTTAATCTCCCGGAGGATAGAATCTTTGCCTTCAGATGTGTTGTGGACAGTTTCTGGTTTAAAAGGAAAAAACAAAATAATGAAAAGAATTCTAAACCATTGTTAATCGTGCCTAGTTTTATAGGAGTAGAATGGATGGCAGGACTTCAGCAAGCAGACTTCATCACGCAGACTTCAGCACGCAGACTTCAGCACGCAGACTGAATCACTCACGGCTGCCCGTCGCTTACTTTCTTCAGCAACTGCAATCTATTCACACATTAGCTATCGGAAAATACAATCAATTCACACAATAAATATTTGAGAATACAAGCTATTCACATATGAGCCAAAAGGAAATACCATCTTTTCACAAATTAGCTATATGGAAATACAATCTATCCTCACTCACACTAGATATCTGAAAATACAATCTATTCTCACACTAGATGTCAACAACGTAAACTGTTTTCACATTCTCACACTAGATTTCTACAACATAAATTCTATTCTCACACTAGATATCTACAACATACAATCTATTCTCACACTAGATATCTACAACATACAATCTATTCTCACAATAGATATCTACAACATACAAGCTATTCTCACACTAGATATCTACTTAAATGTTGAGGTATCCTCAAATTGATACAACTGCGTTCTCAGATGTTGAGGTATCATCAAAGTGTTACAACTGCGTACTCAGAATTTGAGGTATCATCAAAGTGATACAACTGCGTACTCAGATGTTGAGGTATCGTCTATTGGACACAAACACAACAAGTAGCCAACATTTCTCTCAATTGTCCATCGCTTCTACAATTTCTTCCCCCTAGTCCAGTGGTTCGCAACCTTTCTAATGCCGCGACCCTTAAACACAGTGCCTCATGTTGTGGCGACCCCTAACCACATAATTTTTATCGTTGCTGCTTCATAACTGTTGGGTACATGTGTTTTCCGATGGTCTGAGGCGAGCCCTCTGAAAGGGCCATTCGACCCCAAAGGGGTCGCGACCCACATGTTGAGAACCGCTGCTCAAATCCCTCCACTAGGAATCTTTCATATGCAGACAATAGACTATCAGCGACCAATCTGGCTAGGACATCTCCCAATCATCTTCTCTGTACGGTATCTCGGCAGAGGCAGTGGCCCTGGTTGTGGATAACTTGTGATAGGGTTGGCACAGTTTGGTTGGGGGAAGAGAAAGTCGTCACGTGTACAAAAAATGTACGCTCGCAAAGTCGCCTTCGCTCGGTTTATTTTATTGTACGTTTTATCAAAGGACGGTTCTCATTATGCGAGAGGAAGGGCATAAAATAAAAATAAAACAGAAATTTCGTTCTGCAGACAAATAAGAACTGACGAGTCTGTGACTTTTGCTTGTCATTTATTTAACTGTCCATCGATAAATAATTTGAAAACCCCTTTCCGTAGACAGGTACTTAAGCGTAGATCGAAACATGTTTAAATTAAGCTATTGTCTTTATTGCAGCGTAGATGCAGCAATACCTAGGTTTACATGTCCTCACATCATAGCTGCAGCAATATCTAGGTTTACATGTCCGCACATCATAGCTGCAGTTATATCTAGGTTTACATGTCCTCACATCATAGCTGCAGCAATATCTAGGTTTACATGTCCTCACATCATAGCTGCAGCAATACCTAGATTTACATGTCCTAACAGCATAGCTGCAACATTAAATGGTTACATGTCCTCCAAATTTTTCCGTCTTCCAGGGGAGACAAATGTCGCAAACATCTGTGAACAAGGGAGACAAATATCGCACAAATCTGCATGTAGCGGAGACACATCTCGCATATATCTGTGTACAGGGGAGACACATCTCGCAAATACCTGTGTACAGGGGAGACACATTGGAAAGACATCTGTGGTTACCTTGTATTAAATTCAATTATATGTTGTTAAAAGTTTAGTTGATAAGAATGTTGTATATTGACAGATAACAGATGTGACATTAAATGTTGCCTGTTCAAGTCCGAGTTTGGAACAACGCTACGTGGTGCCTGGCTCTATTGTGTCGTCTCGGGTGCCGGCTCTATTGTGTGGCCTCGGGGGTCGGCTCTATTGTGTGGTCTAGGGGGTCGGTTCTATTGTGCGGTCTAGGGGGCTGGATCTATTGTGTGGTCTAGGGAAGGGGTTCCCAAACTGTTAAGTTTCACGGACCGGTGGACAAGTTTCGAAACTGCACCAGGGACCGGTGCCAGATTTATTATTTATATTTTCTTTCTATTTAAACATCAATATTCATGCTTTCCGGACCGGTAAAGTAAGGCTTGCGGACCGGTGCCGGTCCACGGACTACCGCTTGGGGAACGCTGGTCTAGGGGCCGGCTTTGTTGGGTAGTTTATGTGGCCATATCTATTGTATGGTCCATTTGGCCGGCTCTCTTGTGTGGTCTAGTTGGCCGGCTTTATTGTGTGTTCCATTTGGCCGACTCTCTTGTGTAGTCTCGATGGCCAGCTCCATTGCCTGGTCTAGATGGTCAGCTCCATTTTATAGTCTAGGTTAGCCGATTTCAAGAATAATCGACAGTCTTTCGGGGTAGTTTTCGGGCAGAATTGACTACGGCATTTTTGTTTTATTTACGCTTTCTTCAAAGATTGAACATCTCTTTACATAAACAAAGCGCCAGAAATATCGATACATCAATTAAAAAAAATTCAGATACAAACTACGATGAACCGGAAACAGAAGGATCATCACCTTTTGTTAAACAAAACAAAAATAGCACACGGTGATAAATGCACACTCCATCCTTTAATACTGGAAATTCATAATTTTTTTTAAAAAAAGTTTAAAATAGAAATTAAATTTACAATAATTGTTTCCGATCTTATTTTAGAATTCACTATTTTATTATTCTATTAATTTAAAAAAAAAAAAAAAATAAGCTGCACAAAAAATATTAAAACGTAAAATAAACCGCTCATTATGATCACGCAAAGTAGTTAAAAATAGACATTAAATGAAACGACATGGATTCTAAGGGCTTTATTGGCTAAGCTGAAACAACCAAGTCAAACCTCTCTTTTAAAAACATATCTTTTAGTATAGAAAAAAAAACAAAAAAACAAAAAAAACAAACAAAAAAACTTGAGTTAGTCCGAGATGGTTAGGTTTGGGGAGGATGGCCTGCGGCTGAAGGCGCATCACAGCTCGCCTGCACACAATTAGTCAAGGAAAGAACCGTTCGGTTATTCCGCCGTCGGCTGAAGTGAGGTGGTCTTTGATGCAAGCCGCGCAGCCCTCGGGCGATGCAATTAGGCGCCTGCAACCAACCATTTCGCAACCGCCCGAAGTTGGACTAATGGAGTTGGGCCACGAGGAACGGTGACGAGTGGTCTCATTCCTGCAACGGGGTATTTTAAAACTGGTTAGCGGCCATCTCCACCCAATTAATGATTGATGGTTGATTTGAAGTTAACTCAACTTCTCTAAAAGATTTTTTTTTTTTAAAAGTCAGAGTTATTTCTCCCTTATTTTCCAGTGGATATGTTGTTTGCCTCTTAAAATAACTCTTCGTCGGGAAGAATCGATGGCTGACAACCAGCAAACGACAGACTGAGATTAACAGTTAAATAAACCATTTCATAACAAATAATCTCTTGCTTTTCCCAGCAACATTGATTTAACATTACAACAAACCACAACAGACGGCCGAGAAAGAGAAATGAAGCAGTTGTCATGTTTGTGTGTCAGAGAGGAGAAAGACTGAAGTGTTTGATAGAAGCTGCTTACAAAAAAAAAAAAACCAAAAGCAAACAAACAAATTGGTCGCCCTCTCTCTCTCACTCTTATATTCTCTTATGCCGCCCTTCCTCTCCAACCTTCTTCTCTCTCCCAATCCCTCCAACTCTATTACCCCCCTCTCCCCCTCTCCATCCATTCCCTTCTCTTTTTTTGATTTATATCTCTTTACCTCGAGCTCTCCCTTCCCCTTTCTCTTCATCTATCTCACTTGCGTCACCCTCTATTACGACTCCAAAATGTCCTAATCTCTTTCTCATCTTTCCCTCCCTTCGTCTTCCTCTTTTACCTCTGATCCATAGTAACGTCCCATAGAACGTAGGAACACTGGATCCCTAGGAGTACAAGGAGCATTTGAAGCACTTGGGGGAATAGGGTAACTAAGAGCTATATGAGCAATATTGGCACTAGGGGCATTAGCAGCATTAGGGGTACTAAGAGCAATATGGGCTCTATGGGCACTGGAGTCAATAGGAGCCCTAGTGGCACTAAGAAAATTTAGGGCACTGAGCACTGGGGGCACTAGGATAATTAAAAGCACTACGAACCCATAGCGTATAGGGTATTTGGGGCATTACGAGCAATATTGTCACCAGTAGGAGCACTAGAAACACTAAGAGCACTAGGACTCTAGGGGCACTACGAGCACTAAGAAACACTGGTAAACAAACGTCCAGAACACTAAAGTGAATAAAGAAGTGGTCGGCGAACCAGAGCAATGTACCGAATTTGTGGTAAAAATGACAAGCTTGAGGGCTATGAGGGCTGAGTGGAGAGAGTCAATCAAGTTATGTAAAAAGTGCGTTTCTTGTCGCAATGGAATTATTTATTGATGGCCAAACTGGATCTGACCGGTGCATAAGGGAAACGAAACCACGTTGTAGCTATCAACAGTTGACTTGACGCACAATCTTCATGTCTTGAAACACCACCTGTACGTCATGATGCACCCCCTGTACATCTTGACGCACCACCTGTACATCTTGACGCACCACCTGTACATCTTGACGCACCACCTATACATCTTGACGCACATCCTGTACATCTTAACGCACCACCTGTACATCTTGACGCATCACCTGTACATCTTGACGCACAACCTGTACATCTTGACGCACAACCTGCACATCTTGACGCACCACCTGTACATCTTGACGCACCACCTGTACATCTTGAAGCACCACCTGTACACCTTGACGCACCACCTGCACATCTTGACGCACCACCAGTACATCTTAACGCACCACCTGTACATCTTGATGCACCACTTGTACATCTTGACGCACCGCCTGTACATCTTGACGCACCACCTGTACACCTTGACGCACCCCCTGCACAGCTTGACGCACCACCTGCACATCTTGACGCACCACCTGCACGTCTTGACGCACCACCTGTACGTCTTGACGCACCACCTG
>CAXITT010000277.1:629337-644655 GCA_964033795.1 Lymnaea stagnalis
AGATAGATAGATAGATAGATAGATAGATAGATAGATAGATAGATAGATAGATAGATAGATAGATAGATAGATAGATAGATAGATAGATAGATAGATAGATAGATAGATAGATAGATATATAGATATATTTATAAAGAGAGATATATATTTAAAGAGAGAGAGAGAGAGAGAGAGAGAGTGTGTGTGAGGGAGATCGATAGATACTTTTGAGGTAGGTTGTATTAATGTAAAATGATGATTAAAAAATAGATTTTAATGGGTGGGGGTGGGAGTTGGAGGGGGATGGTGGCAATGCGTTTTTTTTTTGAAAGCATCTAATCGTCAATTGCGATGACTGTGTTAAAAGCTCTTTTAGGATGGACGATTTTTGGAAACACAGAGACATCAATGAAAAGTATGCTCCCAGAAAGACAGTAGACACAATACGTCTGTGCGCCTAAAATAGAGCTAAAAAGACTTCGTTTGCTTGTTTGTATCCGTGGAATCATTGGGGACGTCACTGAACCAGCAGGTTTCTGGGTTCAGCTTATACAAGAGCCACATGACATTTGTTACAGAGATGACATTTAGTACAGTTCTTAGTCTTGTGGTGGAAAGATGACATTTGGTTACAGAGTCCGTCTCATGGTACAGACATTACATTTGGTGGCAAAGTCGGTCTCACGGTACAGAGATTGCATTTGGTTACAGAGTCTGTCTCAAGGTATAGAGATGACATTTTGGTACAGAGCTTGATTTCGCGGGAGGTAGAAGTAAGGAGGGGCCTAAGATGGTATGATAGAGGTAACTAGGATAATCACATGCTCTGGCGGAGATAATGTAGGTAATCAGATTGTATTGTGGAGGTACAGATGGGCGCCTTAATTAAAAAAAACAACAACTGTGATCTGTTTTCATCTGTAAAAAAAAAACTTTGCCATTTTCTTTTTTACTGTGTCTTTAATGTGTCTTGTCTTCAAGTCTTTAATTAGGGCGTTGGTTTTGGCGCTGGCGATAAATTGAATTTGTCCAGGGTTGTCTCGGTCAATAAATACATGAGAGGAAGGGAGAAAACGGCGTGGGGGTGGGCTGGTGTGGTGGGGCGTGGGGTTGGGGCGGGCTGGTGTGGTGGGGCATGGTGTTGGGGTGGGCTGGTGTGGTGGCATGGAAAGGAGAAGATCAAGAAAGCGGACGTCACTGGACAAAGATAAAAGTGTTGCTGTCTTACATTATTGAACACATTTTGTAACTCAGAGTCACTGACATACACAGATGTTCTTACAGATTTACACATGTGCATTGACCTATGTCCGAGGTGTAACTTAAGGGGGGTAAAAAGGAGAAAGATTTAGCCGGGCACTAGACTAGATGGGGCGCCAAAATGGGCTTTGGTGGTATTTTATTGACAAAAATAATGGTTTTTAGAGTGGGGGGAGGTTGCGTTGAAAAATGAATCTTATCCCCGGGCGCCAAACACCCTGGCTACGCCCCTGACCCGCATACAAACTATCGTAGTCTGTCACACATATACTCACGGGCTTTAGAAATATTGAAAAGTTGTGTGGATACTAGAGCATATACAAATCACGACCACAAACACACACACACGAGCTGTGCTTTAAGAAGATAAGTATCACCCCGTGCTACTGTGCTACTCACCTAGCTACCTGTTACAAGTTTCCAGCAGCAGCAGGTGACGTAATTTTATCCAAATTCGTCAGAGATTGTTTTCTGTAAAAAAAAATATAACAAATTTTATAATGTTTCTGCGGTTATTTTTAAATAATTACTTTCACAATATCACCCCAGCATAACCCAAAATCCCCCAATATCACCCCAATATCACCACAATATAATCACGATATCAACCACCATATCACAAAAGATAAACCCAATATCACCACATATCCCCACAATATCACCCCAATATCTTCACAATATTTCCACAATATCACCAAAATATTACGCCAATATCACTCCAATATCACCCCAAGATTACTACAATATCACCCCAATATCACCCCAATATCACTACAATATCACCACAATTTCACCACAATATCACCCCAATATCACCACAATATCACCACAATATCAACACGATATCAATCACCATATCACAAAAGATAAACTCAATATCACCACATTATCACCACAATATCACCACAATATCACAACAATATCATCCACATTATATTTATATATATTGACATTAAAATACAATTGACATATGCTATGAAGAAATTGTATAGCCATAATGATAGTCAAAGCCATAATGATAGTCACAGCCATAATGATAGTCACAGCCATAATGATAGTCACAGCCGTAATGATAGTCACAGCCATAATGATAGTCACAGCCGTAATGATAGTCACAGCCATAATGATAGTCACAGCCATGATGATAGTCACAGCCATAATGATAGTCAAAGCCATAATGATAGTCACAGCCATAATGATAGTCACAGCCATGATGATAGTCACAGCCATAATGACATGCATTCACATAATGACATGCATTCACAAAATGACATGCATTCACATAATGACATGCATTCACATAATGACATGCATTCACATAATGACATGCATTCACATAATGACATGCATTCACATAATGACATGCATTCACATAATGACATATGCATCATTATATAGCCCCCGCAACAAAAGTTACAATTCAAGAAAACGAACTCTGGAACCTACATCCGGGACTTCCTTTCATGTCACACTTAATTTACGTTATTCTCCCTAGCTACTGCTTTTAGGCACCCCTCTTCCCCTTCCCAATTTTTCTAAATCCTTAGAACCCATCCTCCCCCACCCCGCTAACCTCCCCCCCCCCAATAACCCCTTTAATAACAACATCAATGACAACATCAATAACAACATCAATAAAAACATTAATAAGAAAAAAACACAAAAAACTTCCCACTTTTGGAGTAAAAAAAAAAAACCCTAGCTACTGCGTTTAGGCCCCCCTCTTCCCCTTCCCAATTTTTCTAAATCCTTAGAACCCATCCCCCCCCACCCCGCTAACCTCCCCCCCCCCAATAACCCCTTTAATAACAACATCAATGACAACATCAATAACAACATCAATAACAACATTAATAAGAAAAAAACACAAAAAACTTCTCACTTTTGGAGGAAAAAAAAAAAAGGACCAACCGACAGGTGTCCTTTTATCTTTTCACCCCCTGTCTCATCCAACAGCAGACATTTATGCAACAGAGGTGAATCCTGTTCGGTCTATAACATTCCAGTTCAAGAGAGGTGTCAATTATTAGGATGGGCGTGGCTCATCATTTGGACAGTGTGGTGATCCTGCGAGCAGCTGCACCGTTTAATGAATGTCCACCGGGTTTATTTATCGGAGCAGGCTCTAATTTATTTGGATGTTAATCTAATTTAACAGATGTGTGCTTCGGCCAAAGCGGATGAATCTCATTTATTGCGATGGTTATTCACCCGTTCACATCTTGGTCAGAAAGGTGATTTCTGGTGGATTTTTCTTTAGACAAATTGGACTTCCGGTGGAAGGTTTACTTTTTTTTTGATGTGACACACTAATGACTCATGGTTGAAGATTTTTAGTGAAACCTTCTTCAGATGGAGGTTTTCAGAGTAACCTACTTCAGATGGAGGTTTTCAGAGTAACCTACTTCAGATGGAGGTTTTCAGAGTAACCTACTTCAGATGGAGGTTTTCTGAGTAACCTACTTGAGATGGAGGTTTTCTGAGTAACCTACTTCAGATGGAGGTTTTCAGAGTAACCTACTTCAGATGGAGGTTTTCTGAGAAACCTACTTCAGATGGAGGTTTTCTGAGTAACCTACTTCAGATGGAGGTTTTCAGAGTAACCTACTTCAGATGGAGGTTTTCTGAGTAACCTACTTCAGATGGAGGTTTTCAGAGTAACCTACTTCAGATGGAGGTTTTCTGAGAAACCTACTTCAGATGGAGGTTTTCTGAGAAATCTACTTCAGATGGAGGTTTTCAGAGTAACCTACTTCAGATGGAGGTTTTCTGAGAAACCTACTTCAGATGGAGGTTTTCTGAGAAACCTACTTCAGATGGAGGTTTTCTGTGTAGCCTACTTTAAGTGGCGGTTTTCTGTGAAACCATCGTCAAGTTGCATATGTCTATAAAAACAACTTCGTGGTTTTTTGCAACGTGATTTTCTGAAAATACATTGCCAGAATTTCTCCAGTAAATTCAATGCCCCACCCATTGGCAAGGGGAGGGGGTCATTTCCCCCTCCAACCCCCCGTCTGTTTCGCCGCGCTGATCATATCTCATCTAACCCGGTCGGCCGGCAGGTGCTAAAAGTCTCACCTCTTGGATAACATTTCCAATAACAGCCAACCTGCTCCGCGACTGCAGTCGGAAACCATTTTAAATAATCTCTCTTTCTAACGTAGAGCCGACAGCGTCATGGCCAACCGCTCCCGTACATCACACCTCGGTTGGCCAGAAGTTTTTTTTTTGTTTTTTTGTGTTTCGTCTTTCTCAGCGCGTTTCTGGTGTGATGTGCAGGTTAATCAAGGGAGATCACTTGGTCGTGAGCCCCACACACGAATGTGACATTGGAGGACTCCACCCAGAATTATACTGACAGGTGGCGTAGGGGAGGGAAACAGAGGCCTTCTTCAATGACGTAAGCAATTCCTGTTTTTTGGGTTTTTTTTTTTTTTTTGGACTTCCATTTTTTTACAGGTTTTGTTCCGTGTGACAATTCGGCCGAGTATGCCAGGAATTCGGATACATTTAGGGGGGGGGGGGTCAGTTTCTTTTTTTTTTTGTTGTTCTTTATAAGAAGTGCAGTAAAAAGTTTTGAAAAAAGGAAAATTCTTTCTTTGAAGCCATCAATAAAGTCCCGATTTTTTTTCTTTACCTTGCGCAAAAGCAACGGTCCTTAAACTGCGATGCATATGCTACATGGCATTCTTCCTGAAAATCCCACAGAGTTGTCCCCAACGGAAGGACTTTTAGAGACATGAAGTCCGATTTTTCAAAACAATAGAATGATTGCACACAAAAGTAGGGCAGATTTTTACAAACTGAGATTGGCAAGCTTCAAAAATGTTTTGAGAACCCTCTGAACTAAATGTTAAGTTCACTTCGGAGAGGCTGGACTTTTAGATTTTATCTCAAATACTTGGGCGAGAAAATTAAAAAAAAATATAAAAAAATAATAAAAAAATAAAGTTTGTGCTTAAACACGTAAATGAAGCAAATACTCAAAACAAATTGAGTTGATCACAAACCGTGTGTTATAGACCTGTACATAGAATTAAATTATCTGCACGTTAGAACAGAATATACCCATTATCTATATCTGTTTTGATCCTGAAAACTAGCAAAGAACACATTTTAAAAAGAAGACAACTTTCTCTCAAAGGCGCCTTAAAACGCAGTAAAAAGTCGAAAATAATTTAAACATTTCTTAACATGCATCACGCAAAGAAATTCTGTGCAAAAAATATTTTTTTAAATTTAATAAAACTGAAACATATTTAAGTTTCATCTATATTTTCAAGTCAAACCCTTTAGCTACATAGAGTGCCTCATAGATTGCTACATAGAGTGCTACATAGCGGGCTACATAGAGTTCTAAATATAGTGCTACATAGAGTGCTAATCTACACTTCTGAACAGCCTATCTCTGAGTAATGTATTTTAAGAAATTGTAAAGTATTGTCTACTTTTTAGTAAGTTCGAACTCGTCTTTGATAGAAAGTCTTTTTCAAAATTTAAAAAAAAAATGCTTTTGTGATAAATTTGTTATTTTAATAGATTTGTTATTGTGATAGATTTGTTATTGTGATAGATCTGTCGGATTGTTCTGGAATATCCATGATTTGTTTTTGGAATGCAATTTTTTTTTTGGATTGTATTTGACACTTAACCTTTAAGTGAAGAAACCGATGTACTTTTAAATGTTCATACTCATGCTTATTGAAATTGTACAGTGTTTTAAACACATTGCTTGAAATAAGAGCAACATAAATAACAATTAACACTTTGGTTCAGCTATTGATGAATTACATATTATTATGTCCCATATTTTGACAACTTATCAGTGAATTTTATACAGTATTAATAAGGATATGAAATGCAATGCTTGTGTTTTCATTTGTGAAATCTTTAGTTAGTATCATGTGTGTGTGCATTTCATTTTTGTGCATGTATCATAATTGAGTATGTATCATGATAAGTTTGTATCATGAGTGTGTATGTATCATGATTGGGCATGATTATGAATGTATCATGAGTGTGTATGTATGTATTATCATGGGCGTGTTTGTATCATGATATTGTATGTGGCATGATTTTCCATGTATCATGGTGATGTATTTTTCATGGTGATATATGTATCATGGTGATGTATATATCATGGTTAAATCTTTGTTACTTCTAATTGTAATTTAAATCATTCTTATGCTTCGAACCTCCCAGGAGCAAGCTTCGAACCTCCCAGAGGCAAGCAGCGAACCTCCCAGGAGCAAACAGTGAACATCCCAGAGGCAAGCAGCGAACCACCGAGGAGCAAGCTTCGAACCTTCCAAGAGCAAGCAGCGAACCTCCCAGGAGCAAGCATCGAACCTCTTGGCGGAAGCAGCGAACCTCCCAAGAGCAAACAGTGATCCTCCCAGGAGCAAGTAACGAACTTTCCAAGCGCAAGCATCAAACCTTCCATGAGCAAGCAGCGAACCTCCAAGGAGCAAGCAGCGAACCTTTCAAGAACAAACAGCGAACCTCTCAGGAGCAAGCAGCGAACCTCCTATTAGGAAGCAGCGAACCTCCCAGGAGCAAGCAGTGAACCTCCGAAGAGCAAACAGTGAGCCTCTCAGGAGCAAGCAGCGAACCTTCTAAGAGCAAACAGCGAACCTGCCAGGAGCAAGCAGCGAACCTCCTAGGAGGAAGCAGCGGACCTCTCAGGAGCAAGCAGTGAACCTCGCAAGAGCAAGCAGCGAACCTCCTTGGAGAAAGCAGTTAACCTCCCAGGAGCAAGCAGTGAACCTCCCAGGAGCAAGCAGTGAAAATCCCAGGAGCAAGCAGTGAAAATCCCAGGAGCAAGCAGTGTGACAGACACAACCAGGGCATTAATACATAGGACATGACAGGACCACCAGCAGAGCTGTCAACGTGTAACGGGCGACACGTGCAGGAAAGATGGCATGTAGTGATAACATAGACATTGGGTGAGGAAAGGTAGAGAGAAAAGGGGGGGGGGCAAACTATTGACCTGGCACCTACGTTTAGTTTCCACGCCCCAAAGCTGGGTGTCCATGTTTGCTTTCCGCTTTCAACGCTGGGTGTTCAAGATATGTGTTCCCCTTTGGTCTCAACGGTCATTGTCCTTATTCAGGTTTCCCTCTACTCCATGTACACTTCTTACAGATCAGAGACATCTCCTTTAAATGTCGTTCTTCTCTTCATTTCTCATCCTTTGGCATCAATTCTTGTCATTGCTCAAAACTTTGTTGACGACATTAAAAAAAAAAAGAAACTGGCAAAGCAAAGATATAGCCGATACATGAAAAAATGTGAAGTCTTCTGGCAAGCATCTGATTTAGGTAAATCTTGGAACTATAATAATATTCAGAGCGTACCGCCTGCCACCTCACATACTGTTTTGTTGTCGCCCTCGGTGTTGCTACTGTGTGCTCGGAATGTTCTGATTCGTGAATTGTGTCGGCAGTAAGCATTCAATAAAACATTTCATTATGGGAATGGGAAAATAACTCTGACGATTTGGACTGAGGCTTTATCAGAAATGGAATCAACTTTTATCACAGGCGATTGTCATCGATTTTTCCGTTGTCTTTTCAGCTAAAATAATATATAATTACTTGGGTAATCTATCAATGTTAGGGATTGATTAGGTACTCAATCAATCACCTCCGCCTAATTATGATAAATGATCCAGTTAAATAAATACTTTCTAAACTATGACTTTGTTGATGTTTTTCGGAGTCTTCTACAGAGATCTATAGTCATCCACCATTGTGATGTTTTTCGGAGTCTTCTACAGAGATCTACAGACATCCACCATTGTTGATGTTATTCGGAGTCTTCTACAGAGATCTATATACATCTACAATTGTTGATGTTATTCGGAGTCTTCTACAGAGATCTATAGACATCCACCATTGTTGATGTTATGCGGAGTCTTCTACAAAGATCTATAGACATCCACCATTGTTGACGTTATTCAGAGTCTTCTACAATGATCTATAGACATCCACCATTGTTGATGTTATGCGGAGTCATCTAGATAGATCTACAGACATCCATAAAAAGAACAGCAAAGAAACCCAAATTAAAATGAATTTTAGTCGTTCTGTTATCGGGAATTATATTAAAAACGTGACAGGGTATGTGACAGGGTCTTTGACAGGGTCTGTGACAGGTTCTGTGACAGGGTCTGTGACAGGGTCTGTGACAGGGTCTGTGATAGTTTCTGGGTCAGGTTCTGTGAAGGGGTCTATTTCAGGTCTGTTTCAGGGTCTGTGAAAAGGGTCTGTTTCAGGGTCTGTGAAAGGGTCTCTGATAGGGTCTGTGAGACGAGGATTAAACCACAAAACGTATCATTTTGATGATGCCAGTGATATCATATTTACACCACAACATTAACCTCTCTATGATACCAGTAACATCAGGATTACACAATACACGTATCCTCCTGATGATACCAGTGATATCAGTATTACATAAAAACGTATCCTCCTTATGACTCCATTGCTGTGTGACTGAGAAGGACAGCTTGACATGCTGTATCACATGTTCGCGGACGATACACAACTTCATCAATCCGCGATCCCCTCTCAGTTCCCTCAAATTCTTAGTACGACACAGAAGACAGTTAAGCACGGGATGACCATAAACAAGCTCAAATTGAATGATGAAAAGACTGAGCTGATCCCCATTGCCACTGCTCAGAAACAAAAATCTGTAAAAAGACACAACATCGCTTACTCCCTCAGGTATGCAGATTGAGTTTGCTCAAACAGTGCGAGACCTGGGTATCTATTTAGACAGAACACTAACTATGGAAAATCACATTAACATGCTTTGCATGGTGATTTTTCTAGAGCTGCGCAGGATTAGTCAATATCAGACCTTTCTTAACGTTAGATCAATCAAAGATGCTGATGTCTGCATTTGTGTTATCACGCATGGACTACTGCAATGCTCTCATAGTGGGTCTCCCAGCTACGCTCCTGGATCAAATTCAAAGAGCACAGAATAATGCGGCTTGCACTGTTCTTCGTAAACGCAAATTCGACCATGCTAAAATACTTCTGAGAGAGCTGCACTGGCTGCCGGTCCACGCTCGCATAGAGTACAAAATTGCAACTTTGTGCTACCGCTGCTTACATGACCTGGCGCCATCTTATCTCAAAGCACTCATGACGCCTTATGTACCCACTAGAGAGCTCCGCTCACCCGATAGTGGCAAAATATCGATACCGTGTGTTCGCCTTGAGACTAACGGAAAGCGCACTTTTGCATTTGCCGGCCCAACAATTTGGAACACCCTTCCAGTCGCTCTCAGAAACAGCCAGACACCGGAGTCCTTTAAAACCGATTTAAAAACACATCTATTTCGCAAACACCTTCTGGGGTGATGCGATCTACCATCTTTTTTCAGATAATGTATATTGGCCTGTGTTGCTTATTGTTGAAATGGGATGAAAGACTGACTGGGTATGCTCGTTTGTAGTTTTATATTGTTGCGTCTGAATTTAAATTTGGTAAATTTTAGATTGTTTTTTATTTCTCTTTTTAATATGGTTGACTTTGTACCGAGCTTCGAGCTTTTGGGGATGAAGCGTGTTTTTCAAATAAACTTTATTATTATTATTATTTTGCCGTTGGCGAAAAAGCTAGAGAACTATAGCACACGATCTGTGAGCATATTTAACCTCGAGTCAGCGACATGAGGGACTCTCAGCCTACCAGCCGACTTGCCATCCGCGAGAGACTCTCAGCCTACCAGCTGACTTGCTGTCCACCAGAGACTCTCAGCCCACCAGCCGACTTGCTGTCCACGAGAAACTCTCAGCCTACCAGTCAAATTGCCGTCCACAAGAAACTCTCAGCCTCCAGCCGACTTGCCGTCCACGAGAGACTCTCAGCCTATCAGCTGACTTGTTGCCCACAAGAGACTCTCAGCCTACAAGTCGACTTGTTGCCCACAAGAGACTCTCAGCCTACCAGCCGACTTGCTGTCCACGAGTGACTCTCAGCCTACCAGTCGACTTGTTGCCCCCAAGAGACTCAGCCTATCAGTCGTCTTGTTGCCCACAAAAGACTCTCAACCTACCAGTCGACTTGTTGCCCACAAGAGACTCTCAGCCTACCAGTCGACCTGCTGTCCACCAGAGACTCTCAGCCTACCAGTCGACTTTCTGTCCACGAGTGACTCTCAGCCAACCAGCCGACTTGCTGTCCACCAGAGACTCTCAGCCTACCAGCCGACTTGCTGTCCACGAGTGACTCTCAGCCTACCAGTCGACTTGCTGTCCACTAGAGACACTCAGCCAACCAGCCGACTTGCTGTCCACCAGAGACTCTCAGCCTACCAGCCAACTTGCTGTCCACGAGAGACTCTCAGCCTAAAAGCCGACTTGCTGTCCACCAGACACTCTCAGCCTACCAGCTGACTTACTGTCCGCCAGAGACTCTCAGCCTAACAGTCGAATAGCTGTCCACGAGTGACTCTCAGCCTACCAGTCGACTTGCTGTCCACGAGTGACTCTCAGCCTACAAGCCGACTTGCTGTCCACCAGACACTCTCAGCCTACCAGCCGACTTGCTGTCCACCAGAGACTCTCAGCCTACCAGCCGACTTGCTGTCCACGAGTGACTCTCAGCCTACCAGTCAACTTGCTGTCCACGAGTGACTCTCATCCTACAAGCTGACTTGCTGTCCACCAGAGACTCTCAGCCTACAAGCCGACTTGCTGTCCACCAGAGACTCTCTGCCTACCACCCGACTTCCTGTCCACGAGTGACTCTCAGCCTACCAGTCGACTTGCTGTCCACGAGTGACTCTCAGCCTACAAGCCGACTTGCTGTCCACCAGAGACTCTCAGCCTACAAGCCGACTTGCTGTCCACCAGAGACTCTCAAACTACCAACCAGCATCTCATCAACACACATATGTTGATCAATGTAGACAGATTGGTGTTAAATGTCCACGACTTCATGATGGAATTTCCAACTTAACAAATAAGCCACAGCATTATCCACATGTGGATCGAAATGATGGATTTTAAACCTTTAATCAGCCGTCTTATAGAACAATCATCAACCTTTCATTCAATCAGCCACCTATAGAACATTCATCAATCTTTCATTCAATCAGCCGTCTATCGAACATTCATCAATCTTGCATTCAATCAGCCCTCTATAGAACGTTTATCAATCTTTCATTCAATCAGCTGCCCATAGAACATTCATCAATCTTTCATTCAATCAGCCGTCTTTAAAACATTCATGAATCTTTCAATCAGTCGTCTATTAAAAATTTATCAATCTTTCATTTAATCAGCCGTCTATACAACATTCATGAATCTTTCAATAAGCCTTATATAGAACATTCACCAAACTTTTTATAAGCCGTCTATAGACCATTACTCAATCGCCCAATCAGTTGTCAGCAAATTTTTCAATTGCTCAGTAAGCCCTACGGTTTCCTTATTTCATTCCCCCCCCCCCCCCCCCCCCTTCAGCAAGCGACTGTCAAGCCGTAGGAATAAAACGCGTGCTTCTCGCATGTTCACCCAGTTACACGCATAAACCAAGCAGTGTAGCACATAACTAATATATCGGCAATGTTAGAAGCACTAATGTATCGGCAATGTTAGAAGCACTAATGTATCGGAAATGTTAGCAGAAATAAAATATGGGAAATGTTCGCCGAACTAATATAGCGGCAATGCTTGGCAGAACTAATATATCGGAAATGTTTGCAGAAATAATATATCGGAAATGCTTGGCAGAACTAATATATCGGCAATGCTTGGCAGAACTAATATATCGGAAATGTTTGCAGAAATAATATATCGGAAATGCTTGGCAGAACTAATATATCGGAATATATCGGCAATGATGGCAGAACTAATATATCGGAAATGTTGGCCGAACTAATATATCGGAAATGTTGGCAGAACTATATATCGGCGATGTTGTCACAACTATATATCGGCAATGTACGCTGAATTATATATCGGCAATGTTGGCAGAGCTAATATATCGGAAATGTTTGGCAGAACTAATATATCAGCAATCATGGCAGGAATGGATTATTCAAATAGATGTGTTGATTGTATCTGTATGTATCAGTGTTGTCTCGCTGAACTAGGGCAAACGTTGCCCTTAATATTCTGGTCACCTCTCTAACACCAGCTCTCACTCGTGCAAAGAACAGACTCCAGCTTCAAATGAATAAACAATGTCGTTATTTTTTTCTATCAACTATTCAGCTCCCGACTGACTCACTGTTCTATCAACTATTCAGCTCCCGACTGACTCACTGTTCTATCAACTATTCAGCTCCCGACTGACTCACTGTTCTATCAACTATTCAGCTCCCGACTGACTCACTGTTCTATCAACTATTCAGCTCCCGACTGACTCACTGTTCTATCAACTATTCAGCTCCCGACTGACTCACTGTTCTATCAACTATTCAGCTCCCGACTGACTCACTGTTCTATCAACTATTCAGCTCCCGACTGACTCACTGTTCTATCAACTATTCAGCTCCCGACTGACTCACTGTTCTATCAACTATTCAGCTCCCGACTGACTCACTGTTCTATCAACTATTCAGCTCCCGACTGACTCACTGTTCTATCAACTATTCAGCTCCCGACCGACTCACTGTTCTATCAACTATTCAGCTTCAGAATGGCCCAGTGGCCTACCTTGATTTACGACATTAATTTTTAACATTACATTTAAAAACACAATATGAAATCGTTCTATTATTGTTTGTTGTTTCTGGCAAAGTAATATAAGTTAATTTAATTTCTTCGTTTATTTCAAATCTACACAAAATCGGTCGCTTTGAATGCTTCTAAAAGTTTTCAGCCATAAAAAATAAATAAATCATGCAGCAAAAATAATAAAAATGCTTGGAAGACCTAATTGGAGCAGACGCATCTAAAGCGTCTTTTCGCATTCTTTGGATTTCCCAAGTCGACAATTAGAGTAGATTTCCTTTAGAGGACTCTCCAGTACTCGGAGAGCAGAAAGAAGCAGACAAATCCAGCAGCCATTAGCATGGGCCGACCACCGAGTCCGAGGGGGGAGCTTACCATGCTAGTTTATACTACAACTGACTGTCCCCGTCCCGCAGGCTGCGCCCGACCACGCCTTAAGCCATCTTTAATTAATGTGTGCCGTTGGGATTGCGTCCCACAATGCACAGCTTAAGCAGGGCTCTCTATCCACATTCTTCTTCCCCCACATCTCATCCCCCGCACACCCCCCACACACGCATCTCGCTTCGTCTTCCTCACATCCCACACTTGTTCATCCGCAATCTCAAGATCCCCACCTTACACACAATTCTATTCCGAGACTGATCACGAAATGAATTTTTTATATATTTTTTAAATATTTTTATATTTCAAGCATTCACTGATTCGATGCACATTTTTTCGGGAGTTAATGTTCAAATGAACATCTTGAACCAATGAGTGGACATCTTGAATCAATAAGTGGACTGCACAGTAATATTTCTGACATGGTCTCGCACTATTTTGATAGGAGAATTTTCCGAGGGTTTGTAGAGGTTTAGACAACTAAATATTAAGAGGGTTTCTACTGAAAGCACAGCCGTGACGTGACTTTTGAGGGGCTCGCTGCCACTGTTTGGTTTAATTTGGGCCCCTTAAATATCCAAGGTCCCCTACAGCTGCAGGTGGTTGAGCAGCCAGACCACTGGTCGGAAAACTCATCAGACCATTGATCGGCAAACTCATCAGACCAGTGGTCGGAAAACTCATCAGACCATTGGTCGGCAAACTCATCAGACCATTGGTCGGCAAACTCATCAGACCATTGGTCGGCAAACTCATCAGACCATTGGTCGGCAAACTCATCAGACCATTGGTCGGCAACATCAGACCATTGGTCGGCAAACTCATTAGTCAAAACAGCCAAAAAGCAGCAGCAGGACGATTAAAAACAATTGAGGTCCAAATTTCTTTTCAAGAGCCTGTCAAGAACCTGTCAAGAGCCCTGTTTTTCAGAGTCAAAACCGATTCGTTTCCGACTGGCCGAGCCGCACTCAGGTCGCTAAAGAGCCGCTTTTTGCCTACCACTGACCCAGACGATGGCACTGATTGAACCGAGAAAAGCATTTACCCTCAGAAAAATAATAACCACAACTCTAAGTATCTTCCAGTGAAAGGTAGATAAAACAGCAGGAGTTGTCTCCATTAAATCTATAGCTATTGTAATTGATATATTATCGTTTATTTTCAGCTGACGGTTTTCATTTTAGGTTTTCAGAAGACCTTCTGGTGACCTCAACGCTAACATCTTTATGAGATAATAGAAGACCCTCTAGTGATATCACCACTAACATCTTTATGAGATAACAGAAGACCTTCTAGTGACCTCACCACTGACATCTTTATAAGATAATAGAAGACCTTCTGGTGACCTCACCACTAATATCTTTATGAGACAATAGAAGACCTTCTGGTGACATCGCCACTAATATTTTTATCAGATAATAGAAGATGTTCTGATGACCTCGCCACCAACATCTTTACCAGATAATAGAAGACCTTCTGGAGACCACTAACATCTTTATTAGATAATTACGCAACTGGTTCAAAGTTTATCAGGACATCTTACTCTCCAGAAGCGAGCTACTTGACACCTACGAGAATACCACCCAGCACCCCAGGGGTGTCAGCACCCTAAGCCATGTACTTCTCAAGCACCGCAGGGGGTGTCAGCACCCTAAGTTATGAAACCCAACCAGAGGTAAAATGGACAACCCCTTTCCCTCTTGTCGATATCTACCCGAAAAGATCCATAGAACAACCAGTGCCACTGTGCGTTACTGCATCACATATTTATATACAACTAGCAACAGCCCGCCAAACCCAACCGGCTTCAATGAGTGTCCGTCCCATCTACTCAAGTTACCTTAATAAAATATGCATTCAAGTAACGCACTCTTTAAAAAATCCTATGTAGTGCTCCCTCATCCCCCCCCCCCGGGTACACCACCGCTTACTTTTCCCCACGATTCCTGATCTATATTAATATCCCGATTCTCACCCCCCCCCCCCCCCCCCC
>CAXITT010000277.1:653307-668793 GCA_964033795.1 Lymnaea stagnalis
GTGAGTGATGGATGTGTGCTGTGAGTGATGGATGTGTGCCGTGAGTCATGGATGTGTGCCGTGAGTGATGGATGTGTGCCGTGAGTGATGGATGTGTGCCGTGAGTGATGGATGTGTGCTCTGAGTGATGGATGTGTGCCGTGAGTGATGGATGTGTGCCGTGAGTGATGGATGGGTGCCGTGCGTGATGGAAGTGTGCCGTGAGTGATGGATGTGTGCTGTGAGTGATGGATGTGTGCGTCGACTGACCGTGTCAATGGCAGACTGACGTTACTTAACTCGATGCTGTTCAACGGTATTGATCGACTGATTGGGTGACTGTCTGATGGAACGCTATCTTGATTTAATCTAGGGCTGATCGAATTGTTGATTGAACATTTTTCTATGGCCATGTACATTTTTTTAAATTTTTTTTAATAATGAAAAATAATTAAGCTGAAATGTTATTGTTACGACGCATTGTTGAAGAATGACGTCAGAGGCCATTGGCCTTTACAAAACTATTGATTAACGTTTGATTGGTTTGAAAGCAGTTCATTGGCGTAATGAGGCCAGAAAAATGAAAATCAATCGGTCAATATCGAGATCAATACAAAACAGTTCAATGTCTTATGCGCTTTTTACCCCTTTATCGATTTTCCTAACAGATTATCTTTCCAGATTATCTTTCTAGATTAGCTTTTCGGATAGTCTTTACAGATTATCTTTCACGATAAAAACATTCCGTTGACTTTGTTAAGACCGGAAATATGCAAGCAATGAACTGTTGCATTGCAATGTAAATCTCTGTAATGTAACTTGCTACAATCAAATTTAAAATCTACCAAAATTTAGTTAAAGTTGATGATCAATGTTGAATCCTAAATTAGTTAAAGTTGATGATCAATGTTGAACCCTAAATTAGTTAAAGTTGATGATCAATGTTGAATCCTAAATTAGTTAAAGTTGATGATCAATGTTGAACCCTAAATTAGTTAAAGTTGATGATCAATGTTGAACCCTAAATTAGTTAAAGTTGATGATCAATGTTGAATCCTAAATTAGTTAAAGTTGATGATCAATGTTGAATCCTAAATTAGTTAAAGTTGATGATCAATGTTGAACCCTAAATTAGTTAAAGTTGATGATCAATGTTGAATCCTAAATTAGTTAAAGTTGATGATCAATGTTGAACCCTAAATTAGTTAAAGTTGATGATCAATGTTGAACCCTAAATTAGTTAAAGTTGATGATCAATGTTGAATCCTAAATTAGTTAAAGTTGATGATCAATGTTGAATCCTAAATTAGTTAAAGTTGATGATCAATGTTGAATCCTAAATTAGTTAAAGTTGATGATCAAAGTTGAAATGTGAATCAAACAATAAGAAACATGAAACTTATGAAGACTCCAACCCGTTGAACAGAAAGTCATTTCTTCTGTTTCAGTGACTAGACGTTTTTTAGTATGGACTTACAGCCAATAAATTTGATTCTCAAAAAGTTTTATTTTCATACGAACCACTTGCCTCATACGAACCACTTGCCTCATACTAACCACTTGTCTCACACGAATCACTTGTCTTACACGAACCACTTGTCTCATACGAACCACTTGTCTCACAAGAACCACTTGCCTCATACTAACCACTTGTCTCACACGAATCACTTGTCTTACATGAACCACTTGTCTTATACGAACCACTTGTCTCACAAGAACCATTTGTCTCATACGAACAAATTGTCTCATACGAACCACTTGTCTCATACGAACCACTTGTCTCACACGAACCACTTGTCTTACACGAACCACTTGTCTCATACGAAGCACTTGTCTCATACGAACCACTTGTCTCACACAAACCACTTGTCTCATTACAAACCGCTTGTCTCACACGAACCACTCGTCTCATGCAACACCTTGTCTCATACGAACCACTTGTCTCATACGAATGACTTGCCTCATACGAACCGCTTACCTCATACGAACCACTTGCCTCATACGAACCACTTGCCTCATACGAACCGCTTGCCTCATACGAACCGCTTGCCTTATACGAACTACTTGCCTCATACGAACAACTTGCCTCATACGAACCACTTGCCTCATAAGAACCACTTGCATTATACGAACCACTCGTCTCATACAACACCTTGTCTCATACGAACCACTTGTCTCATACGAATGACTTGCCTCATACGAATCACTTGCCTCATCCGAACCATTTGCCTCATGTGTACCCCTTGCCTCAGTCTCAGTGGTTTCATCTTATAGAAGTTACCAGTTTCTAAAATATTTTTTCAATCGAAATGTTGGTAAATGTTTGAAATATTTTTATTTTTAAAGGATATTTTGAAAAAAATAGAGAGTTAAATATGAACGGAAACTCGCACGTGTTACATTAAAGAACGCTAACTCTTCCATTCCCGTGGCAGCGGATTGAAGTTGTCCCCCTTTGTTCGAAGGTGCACGTGCGTGATGGAGCGATAGTTAACTGATAAATCGACATGCACGGGGAACAACTCGATCTGGAAAGGCCGATACATCAGAGCGACACGAGAGAAATAACGGCTTTTTGAAACAGTTCAAAACCCTCCTCCCCGACCCCCCTCCCTTCGCAAACCCACCCGGCCCGATTCGCTATCAAATGTAATTTCAGATCTGACACAACAATTACACCTTCGCTGCCGGCTTAGGTCGCGGGTCCTCGGAAGACGATCGGCGGGAGAGCATCGCTCTGTCACAGGTCCCAGGTACAGCATGGACCAATCACTGCCGATCCGCTCTGTCACAGGTCCCAGGTACAGCATGGACCAATCACTGCCGTGCCGCTCTGTCACAGGTCCCAGAGACAGCATGGACCAATCACTGCCGAGCCGCTCTGTCACAGGTCCCAGGTACAGCATGGACCAATCACTGCCGCGCCGCTCTGGCACAGGTCCCAGGTACAGCATGGACCAATCACTGCCGTGCCGCTCTGTCACAGGTCCCAGGTACAGCATGGACCAATCACTGCCGTGCCGTGCATACTGCACACCTTTGAGATGAGTTTTTTTTTTTTTTTTGAATTCAAATGTACATTTTTAGTTCAACTCTCTTCTCGACTATGTATCAGAGCAAATAGCCGAACACGAATTTTAATCCTTCAAATGACGTCACCAGGGTTTATACTACCAATATTGTTGTGGACGTTAGAGTCACACATTTCTAACTCACATATTTAGCCGCGCCCACATATATAGCCACGCCCACGTGTTTAGTTACGTCGACATATTTAGCCACGTTTACGTAATGTAACCAAGTCCACATATTGAACCACACCCACATATTTAACCACGTTCAAATAATTAACCACGCCCCTATATTTAACAACGCCAACATATTTAACCACGCCCAATCAATGTCAACTTTATTATTCCGAACTTCGATACGGCGATGTGGTATCTATCTTGAAACCTCGACTCCGAGTTTTTACTCCACTGCTTGCATATTGTTGATTATAATCTTGATAACATAAATATAAAATGTGATATAATCTTGATGACATAAGAATAAACGGTGTTATAATTATAATCTTTATAACATAAGAATAAACGGTGTTATAATTATAATCTTGATAACATAAGAATAACATGTGATATAAATTTGATAATATAAGAATAAACTGTGATATAAACTTGATTACATAAGAATAAACTGTGATATAAATTTGATAACATAAGATTAAACTATGATATAATTTTGTTAACATAAGAGTATACTGTGCTATAATTTTATTAACATAAAAATAGACTGTAATATAATGGTATTAACAGACAAATAAATTGTGACATAATTTTGTTGACATAAGAATAGATTGTGATATAATTTATTTAACATATAGATAAACTGATATTATTTTGTTTTCAAATTTCATGTATCCTGAGATGCTATCAAATATCAAATAAACATTCCCCAAACATTTTGCAGACTCCAGTTAAACCACACATTTTCCACACCACTTCACACACTAGTTAACGCACCATACAGTCGAGTAGCACTCTCTCAACCACCACACTCACAAAACTCGGTAGCATCCCCCCCAAACCCTCGGTAGCACCCTCGCACCATCGGTAGCACCTGCACACGGTAGCGCCCACACCCCGGTAGCAACCACGCACCATAGGTAGCCCCACACCCTCCGCAGCACCCCACACACTTGCTGGCACCCTTCTCCATCCCACACCCTCCGTAGCACACAACCCCAACACTCGCCGTACCACCACCACCACCCCCCACAACCCGGTAGCACCCCCACACCCTCAGTAGTACCCCCACCCCCAAACCCTTGGTAGCACCCCCACAACCTTTGTAGCATCCCCACACCCTCGATAGCACACTCCAACCCCACTGGTAGCATCGTCAGTAAGCGTACAGTTAACAGGAAAGAAAGGCAGAGCTATCGGACAGGAACGGAATGAAGAAAAGCTCTCAGATAGGTGATGGAAGGACAGATGCAAGAATCCAGGTCGAAAGATGGATGAGCAGACGACATTCGAGAGACGGGCGATATAGAGAAATGATTACAACATAAATGGAAGGCACGTGCCGATAGACTGTGGGCACGCGATGCAGGGACCTGCGCGAAAATCCATTACTGCGCATATAGACAGAAGTTGTTCTCTTAGGACAGTTTGGAAGAGTCCATGATTCGATTCTGTGGGCCTACGTTTGATTATATAGAATTTCTACTAATTAAATACATTGTTCGTGTATCATTATTGCGTTTTTAATGTATGGCCTGTACACCCCTTCAACCTCTACACCCCTTAATCTCTACACCCCTCAATCTCTACACCCTCTTTCTTTGCACACCTCCCTCCATTCACACAAGCTTTTCGATACTTCACCGAAAAGAAATTCATTGTCGCATCCAGCTTCATTAACAATCAATTTAAAAACAAAACACAAGGCAACGTCATAGCAGTCGTTCGGATCTAGAGTACAATTTAATCTCTAAACAAAGCCAGTAAAAAAAAATGAATGTTGAATTTTCTAAAGTCGTAATTTGAGCTGCACTGGGCAGCGGTTAAAAGGGCATAAAAATTGTATTTCTGATCTCTCGTGGAACAGAACTTTAGTTATTGTGTTGGTATACATTGTTTTGTGAGGGTATACATCGTTGTGTGTGGGTATACTTTGGTATATTTGGGTATACAATTGGACTGTGTGGGTATACGTATCTGGAAATTTGATCGAAAGAAATTTCATCGACTGTAAATTGATCGACGGTAATTTGATCGAACGGAAATTTGGTCGAATCTTTTATTCAGTTTTTACGTTGAAATTTTGTTTCAAATTCCTTTTTGAACGCATTATTTTGTTTTACTCTATAATATAGTGCGTTCAAAAAGAAATTTGGCGAAAATTTTAACGTGTGAACTGAAAAAAAAAAAGGTTTCGATCAAATTTCCGTTCGATCAAATTACCGTCGACGAAATTTCTTTCGATCAAATTACCGTCGATCAAATTACCGTCGACGAAATTTCTTTCGATCAAATTACCGTCGATCAAATTACCGTCGACGAAATTTCTTTCGATCAAATTACCGTCGATCAATTTACCGTCGACGAAATTTCTTTCGATCAAATTACCGTCGATCAATTTACCGTCGACGAAATTTCTTTCGATCAAATTACCGTCGATCAATTTACCGTCGACGAAATTTCTTTCGATCAAATTTCCGGTAACCGTGGGTATACATTGGCTTGTGGTTGTGGGTTAGACATAAAGATAAATAGCTTCCTATGAACTAGATCTTCTGAAAAGACACAAGATCCCGTCATTTCATCCCCATCTTACGTCTAAGTGCCATCAATCTGGACTCGTCCAAGAATACACTCATGTTTGACATGCGCATTACAGTGCTTGTGGACCGGAACAAGAGGACATGCCATGAAATATGGCGGCCACGTTTGCCAGGCGTGCTATCCATCATGTTAACTGTGGATGTCGTGTGCTCAGATCGTCAAAATGTCTCATGGTCAGATCATATGCAAGGGCTCATGTTCAGATCATATACAAGGGCTCATGTTCAGTTCATATACAAGGTTTCATGTTCATAAATAATGTCTTCATCTTTTGTTCAGAAGCCTTGTCTGTGTTAATGGCTTAAACTGACCTTAACACGAGCTTCTAGCGTTACTTGATATGTTGCTCACTGTGGCTGACCACTTTATGAACCATGTAACAGGCACCACCAATTTGATTGTGACAACATGGCTGACCACTTTATGAACCATGTCACATGCACTACCAACTTGATTGTGACAAGACTGCTGGCCACTTCATGCACCAAGCTACAGGCACCACCAATTTGATTGTGACAACATTGCTGACCACTTCACGAGCCATGTCACAGGCACTACGACATTTATCTCTGAACATCAACTGTAGGATGAAGATATTGATGTGCAGTCCAACAGGTCGAGTTGGATGCCCCGACATATCGTTTATGGTCACTATTGCCTTTTCGAAAGCATCCATTGACAATGGCATATAAAGTCAAAAAAGATACAATTAAAATTTAATTTAAAAAAAACAACACACATATTTTTTAATTAAAAATTTGTTATTTTAGTGTAAAGTTATTATTATTAAATTATTATTATTTAGTACAACATTTGCAATCTACTTGACCTGCACAAGGTCGGTATGACTAGTTGACCCCTTAATTCAATCTAAGTATTGAAGGGACCACATCATATGGTCCTCAAAGCAACTTGTAATACAAAATTAACATGAATTCACGTCGTTTGTTCAAACCAATAAGACAATCAAAACATAATCATAAGTCATTATAAACCCTGAAAATGATATTATAGAAAACTAATTAATAGATGTAATAAAAACCTAACAAGATAAGATATAGTTACTCCATCGACCCATGCCACCTGATTTGCCCAGCAGTCCTTGCGGGTAAAGACGTATGGACGCCAGATGGTGGCCTCGGCTTTGTCGACCAATGGACGCCAGATAGTGGCCTCGGCTTTGTCGACCAATGGATGCCAGTTGGTGGCCTCGGCTTTCTTGACCAATGTACGCCAGTTGGTGGTCTCGGCTTTGACGACCAATGGACGCCAGTTGGTGGCCTCGGCTTTGACGACCAATGGACGCCAGTTGGTGGCCTCGGCTTTCTTGACCAATGGACGCCAGTTGGTGGTCTCGGCTTTGACGACCAATGGACGCCAGTTGGTGGCCTCGGCTTTGACGACCAATGGATGCCAGTTGGTGGCCTCGGCTTTGACGACCAATGGACGCCAGTTGGTGGTTTCTGCTTTGACGACCAATGGACGCCCGTTGGTGGAGACCAATGGACGCCAGTTGGTGGCCTCGGCTTTGACGACCAATGGACGCCAGTTGGTGGCCTCGGCTTTCTTGACCAATGGACGCCAGTTGGTGGCCTCGGCTTTGACGACCAATGGACGCCAGTTGGTGGCCTCGGCTTTGACGACCAATGGATGCCAGTTGGTGGCCTCGGCTTTGACGACCAATGGACGCCAGTTGGTGTTCTCTGCTTTGACGACCAATGGACGCCAGTTGGTGGCCTCGGCTTTGATGACCAATGGATGCCAGTTGGTGGCCTCGGCTTTGTCGACCAGATTTCGCGGACCGTAAAATGACCGCACGTGATTTATTGTGCGGGCGCTATTTTTTGTGGTCCAACGTTTGTTGTCCCAAGTTTGTGGGCCTTACAAAGCCGCCATTAGTACCAGCGTGTCAGCTGATATTGGTTCCAGAACAGCCGCGGCGCCCATTGTCCGTTGTTATTTATTTTACGCGCGAATCGATTGCTGTTTGAACAATGGAAGCGATACTTGTTTGAACTATGAAAACGATACTTGTTTGATGGAATCACGCCCAGGGGTGAGTGGGTGTGTGGATGGAGGGTGGATGGGTGGATTCGGTTTCGGGGGCATGGCTTGATGGATGGGGGAATGTGGAGATTAAGGTTACACCCCTTTTGGGGAGGTGGGGCGTGTTTGATATTTGCCAGTTTGGCTGTCAAGGTTAGGAAAATAGCACCTGGTTAATGGATATGGAAAATATGTATCGATGGAATTTATCGAATGCTTTATGCTGTGGTAGCACTTGTAGCACAGATACCTTAATACAACGGTAGCACGTGTAACATAGCCACTTTAGTAAAACGGTAGCACTTGTAACACAGCTACCTTAGTACAACGGTAGCACTTGTAGCATAGCTACTTTAGTACAACTCTAGCACTTGTATCATATCTATCTTAATACTACGGTAGCACTTGTAGCACAGCTACCTTAGTACAACGGTAGCACTTGTAGCATAGCTACTTTAGTACAACTCTAGCACTTGTATCATAGCTACCTTAATGCTACGGTAGCACTTGTAGCACAGCTACCTTAGTACAACGGTAGCACTTGTAGCATAGCTAGTTTAGTACAACTCTAGCACTTGTATCATAGCTACCTTAATACAACGGTAGCACTTGTAGCACAGCTAACTTAATACAACGGTAGCACGTGTAGCATAGCTACTTTAGTACAACTCTAGCACTTGTAGCATAGCTACCTTAATAAAACGGTAGCACTTGCAGCATAGCTACCTTAATACAACGGTAGCACTTGTAGCACAGCTACCCTAATACAACGGGAGCACTTGTAGCATAGCTACTTTAGTACAACTCTAGCACTTGTAGCGTAGCTACCTTAATACAACGGTAGCACTTGCAGCAGAGCTACCATAATACAACGGTAGCACTTGTAGCATAGCTACTTTAGTACAACTCTAGCACTTGTAGCGTAGCTACCTTAATACAACGGTAGCACTTGTTGCACAGCTACCTTAATACAACGGGAGCACTTGTAGCATAGCTTCTTTAGTACAACGATAGCCCTTGTAGCATACCTACCTTAGTACATCGGTAGCACTTGCAGCATAACTACTTTAGTACAGCGGTAGCACTCACAGCCTAGTGTAAATATGATCGCATTTTTTAGCTTATAACAAGAAACGTAAAAAGTCTAGTGCAGTTTCCAGAATATTTCTGGAATATAAATGTTATCTCCTCAGGGATTATTTTTACAGCCGCTGGTAAGGATGGATTAAGAGAGGGAATGTACCTGTAACAACTCGAGATATATTGTCTCTGATATTTAAAAAAAAATAGAGACTACATTATGACAAGTACTTAGGCATTCTATTTATAGTACCCCCAAAAATTAGTTCAATAAGGACAGGAGCCGAATGTTGCCCCAGCGCCGCAGGTTGCCGACCCCTGGCCTAGTGCAATATTAGATACTGATGCACTTAACAATGTTAGCCGTAGTTGTCTAGTGCACTCAAAGAGAGGCCTATGACAGTAATGTTAGCTTTAGTCAACTATGGCAATCAATGACAGGCCCATGACAGTAATGTTAGCTGTAGTCTTCTATGGGAATCCATGACAGGCCCATAACAGTAATGTTAGCTCTAGTCGCCTATGGAAATCAATGACAGGTCCATGACAGTAATGTTAGCTCTAGTCACCAAATGCAACCTATTACAGCCCAATGACTCTAATGTCTGGTCTAGTAGCATATGGAAATCAATGACAGGCCCATGACAGTAATATCAGCTCTAGTCACCTTTTCCATCTATGACATACCCATTACAGTAATGCCTGCTCTGGTCACCTGTACCAAGCAATGACAGGCCCATGAGAATAAAACATTCCAGCTACCTTGGTGTCACATCTACACGACCTATACACCTTCTGACCATTCACTTCTGACAATTGAATATCACTATTCTGTTCTGACCATTTAGTCAGACCATTCACTTCTTACCATTTAGTCTGACCATTCAATTCGGACCATTTAGTCTGACCATTCACTTCTGACCATTTAGTCTGACCATTATCTTCTGACCATTTAGTCTGACGATTCACTTCTGACCATTTAGTCTGACCATTCACGTCTGCCCATTTAGTCTGACCATTCACTTCTAACCATTTAGTCTGAACATTCACTTCGGACCATTTAGTCTGGCTACTCACTTCTGACCATTTAGTCTGACTAATCACTTCTGACCATTTAGTCTGGCTACTCACTTCTGACCATTTAGTCTGACCATTCATTTTTGACCATTTAGTAGTCAGACTCACTTCTGACCATTTAGTCTGACCATTTATTTCTGACCATTAAGTCTGGCTACTCACTTCTGACCATTTAGTCTGACAATTTACTTCTGACCATTTAGTCTGGCTACTCACTTCTGACCCTTTAGTCTGACCATTCACTTCTGACCATTCACTTCTGACCATTTAGTCTGGCTACTCACTTCTCACTTCTGACCATTTAGTCTGACCATTCACTTCTGACCATTTATTCTGACTACTCACTTCTGACCATTTAGTCTGACTATTCACTTCTGACCATTTAGTCTGGCTACTCACTTCTGACCCTTTAGTCTGACCATTCACTTCTGACCATTCACTTCTGACCATTTAGTCTGGCTACTCACTTCTCACTTCTGACCATTTAGTCTGACCATTCACTTCTGACCATTTATTCTGACTACTCACTTCTGACCATTTAGTCTGACTATTCACTTCTGACCATTTAGTCTGGCTACTCACTTCTGACCATTTAGTCTGACCATTCACTTCTGACCATTTAGTCTGGCTACTTACTTCTGACCATTTAGTCTGACCATTCACTTCTGACCATTTAGTCTGACTACTCATATCTGGCCATTTAGTCTGACTATTCACTTCTGACCATTTAGTCTGACTATTCACTTCTGACCATTTGGTCTGACCATTCACTTCTGACCATTTGGTCTGACCATTCACTTCTGACCATTTAGTGTGGCCTCTCACTTCTGACCATTTAGTCTGACCATTCACTTCTGACCATTTTGTCTGGCTACTCACTTCTGACCATTTAGTCTGACCATTCACTTCTGACCCTTTAGTCTGACCCTTCATTTCTGACCATTTAGTCTGACAATTCACTTCTGAACATTTAGTCTGGCTACTCACTTCTGACCATTTAGTCGGACTACTCACTTCTGACCATTTAGTCTGACTATTCACATCTGACCATTTAGTCTGGCTACTCACTTCTGACCATTTAGTCTGACTACTTACTTCTGACCATTTAGTCTGACTACTTACTTCTGACCATTTTGTCTGACTACTCACTTCTGACCATTTAGTCTGACTATTCACTTCTGACCATTTAGTCTGACTACTCACTTCTGACCATGTAGTTTTAACAAATGAAACATCTGATGTCACGTTAAATAAGCTACAGATATATTACATGTTTTTTGATGAAAGTAAGTAATGTAGATGCTGTGAACATTATCACATACAGCTTGCCCGTTAGTGCTTTATATTGAAGTATCAGGCATTTACCAAACAGTTGGTGTACATTTCCCTTGGGAATTTCCAAGGGAAATGTTACCGTGTGTTTCAGGTACACTTCCAATGCCTTGTTTTTCAGGTAGGCTTCAATACCTTGTGTTACAGGTAAACTTTCCACCTTTGGCCTCTCAGTATTGTGTTGCTCGCTTATTTTAAAAGTCCCCAGATAATTTAGCAGGAATTTTTCCCTGTAGACTTTAAGTTTCGTATTTCTTATATAAATAGAAATGGGTTTTAAAAAAAAAAAGAAAAAAGCTGGTCGCATTCCAAGGGAAATGTACAGCAACTGTTTGGTAGCTGAGTGATCCTTCTCTTGTAACCACAGGTGGAGCAGACAGTTATCCAGTTCGTGGCACTAGTGAGCTATCCTGCTAGGGGCACTAGCGCGTTATCCAGCTCAGGGAACTAGTGAGTTATCTGGGGCACTAGTGAGTTATTCGGATTGGGGCACTAGTGAGTTATCCTGATTAAAGGAATGGTGAGTTATCTGGCTTGGGGCGCTAGTGGGTTGTCCGGCTTGGGGCACTAGTGAGGTATCCAGCTTGGGGCACTTTTGAGTTATCCAGCTAGGAACACTTTTAAGTTATCCAGTTTGGGGCACTTTTGAGTTATTCAGCTTTGGGCACTAGTGAGTTTTCCAGCTCGGGGCATGGTTAGTTATCCAATAAAGATTTCTCTAACCTTAAATTTACTCAAGCTTATCAGTCTCACTTACCCATCTGTGTTAGACACACCATCACAGACACACCCTCCCAGACACACCATCACACACATGAACACACACGCGCATGTATATACAGACACTGACAAGTCAAAAATAATTCTAAGATTGCCTGTTGTACTAAGAAAATAAAACTAATTCTGATACAAATATATGATCTCTAATGAGCTGCATGACGCCTTATTGTCTGACCCAACTTACTGGTACTCTCACCTCCATGTCTGACCCAACTCACTGGTTCTCTCACCTCCCTGTCTGACCCAACTTACTGGTTCTCTCACCTCCCTGTCTCACTCGACCCAATGGTTTTCTCATCTCCTTGTCTGACTCGACCCACTTGCTTCCACACCTCTCACCTTAACTGTACTTGATGACAACTTGTTATTCCAGTTACATACCAGTTTGACCTTTAAGGGCTTGAATTTATATCGCCGGCAATCATTTATAATATGTATGTCTAGATTGATGGACAATATGCCAAAATAAACATAAACTGCATGATGATTGCTTTGAATGAGATAATTTCCGCTACAAAATTTGCTGCCAGTTTGCTACCGACAAATAACTGTGATCAGTCGTGCGCCTTCTCAGTCACTGTTAAAGATTTCCTATATTTTATAATAAAAAAAATGCATGACAAACAGTGCACAACAGGCCGACAAACAGTGTACAACAGGCCGACAAACAGTGCACAACAGGCCGACAAACAGTGTACACGAGGAGAATAATGATATAGAATATTTCGCTACTTCGCGGGCCGCATAGGGGATGCTGGTGGGGCGCATGTGGCCCGCGGGTCGTTTGTTATGCCAGCTGGGTGTACACGATTAGATTGCCCCATTTATTTTCCAGACTGAATATTGTAATTGTGTTATTTGAACTCTATCATCGTCCTGTTGTCCTTTCTTCCTATCACAGAGCTCAAACACTCATCACATATAAGATACTTAAGTTACTATCAGATATTATCTCAAAACAAGTATGTTCAATATTTTTATTATGTTTCGTTTCTCCCCCCCCCCCCACCACAGTTACTATTTTTTCATATATTTCAAAAGTTATTAGTTTTTTTCCCCAAAAAACTTGTAACGCTATATTACGTTTAACCAAATAGTCGAGGAATACATTTTAGCGCTTACTGTTCTATGGCCGCTCTCAACTACCCCCACTTAAACCGTCAACGGTTTCTCAACGAAACTTGTCTCCCTTCATTTATTCATATCCTCGCGAAGGTTATCCCCCCACCCCCTACTCTAAAGCGCTCCTAAAATAAGTAGCTTCCACTTCCATAATCTGTTCACCTCCAATCACTAACTATAGTCTTCTATCTCACTCCGCCACTTCCCATTTCTACTCATAGTAATAACCCTTACAGCCCCTCCAACCTCCCACACCCCCACCCCACCCCCAGCCGGGTGGTGTCACGTACATATGGTCTTCTCAGATAAATGTTCGCCGAGCGGTTTGTGGAAAGGCTTTAAAGGACCAGCTAAATCATTGGAACGGTGAAATAAGTGACTTTTAGCTCTAGAGAAATACGATTTCCTTTTTAGTGTTGTACTCTGTAATTCAATCATGTGTAACGTGTTAAATAGTGAAGTGCTCAGCTACAAGCGGGAGTCCCCAATCAGAGCACAGTGGAAAGGTCGGGCATCTGGTGTAAGGCCCCCAATCAGGGGACAGTCGGACGGTCGCAAAATTGTTGGAAGGCCACCAAGAAGAGCACAGTCAAAAGGGTCGGACATTTGGTTTAAGGCCACCAATCAGAGGATAGTCGAACGGTCAGACATTTGGTGCAATGCGAGTATTCTGAGGAATTACAAGATTCACATAATTTTTAAACGTCAGAACTTCGGGAAAATAAAACTGTTTCTCTGTAAGTACATCGAAATAGCTTTTTGGTTGACATACACGTAGGCTACAGTTTGAGAACAAGTCTTTAAATTACACCTCTAAGTTACAAGTCTCTTCACTACGTCTCCAAGTTACACGTCTCTGCAGCATACCCCCGGCTAACAAAAC
Source organism: Lymnaea stagnalis (assembly GCA_964033795.1). Lineage (NCBI taxonomy): Eukaryota > Metazoa > Mollusca > Gastropoda > Lymnaeidae > Lymnaea > Lymnaea stagnalis. Next base: position 667,456 of record CAXITT010000277.1, read on the forward strand.
ACTACACTACAACTCCAGGTAAAAAGTCCAAACGCCACACAGCCAGGTAAAAAGTCCATACAGTGCAACTCCAGGTAACAAGCATCTACATCTCAAAGTGAAAGAAAGCAACATTATGACAATACTGATAATCTACAAAGTAAAAGTGGTTACCGGAAATTTGATCGAAAGAAATTTCGACGACGGTAAATTGATCGACGGAAATTTGATCGAACGGAAATTTGGTCGAAATTTTTTTCTGTTCACACGTGAAAATTTGCGTCAAATTTCTTTTTGAACGCACTCTACCATAGAGTAAAACAGAATATTGCGTTTAAAACAAAACAAAATTGAAGCCAAATTTTAACGTAAGAACTGAAAAATAGATTCGGCCAAATTTCCATTCGATCAAATTACCGTCGATCAATTTACCGTCGACGAAATTTCTTTCGATCAAATTTCCTGATAACAATCTTACAAAGTAAACGTAGGAAACATTATGACCATGCTGATGAGACTATTGACATCCACAAAGTAAATTTCCTCATCATCAAACATTTTATGAAACACCACTAAACCAGATAGTATTAGAAACGGTAGCAGCACTCTGAAATGATTAAAACGCAACACTCGAAAGCTAAGATCCCATGACCACAAACATTACAGTCCTACACAACCCTCAACATTACAGTCCTACACAACTCCCAACCTTGCAGTCATACACAACCCTCACCCTTCCAGTCGTACACAACCCTGAACCTTACAGTCCTACACAACCCTCAACCTGACTGTCGTACACAAACCTCAACCTGACTGTCGTACACAAACCTCAACCCCACTGTCCAACACAAACCTCAACCTGACTGTCCTACACAACCCTCAACCTGACTGTCCTACACAACCCTCAACCTGACAGTCCTACACAACCCTCAACCTTACAGTCCTACACAACCCTCAACCTGACTGTCCTACACAACCCTCAACCTGACAGTCCTACACAACCCTCAACCTTACAGTCCTACACAACCCTCAACATGACTGTCCTACACAACCCTCAACCTGACAGTCCTACACAACCCTCAACATGACTGTCATACACAACCCTCAACCTGACAGTCCTACACAACCCTCAACCTTACAGTCCTACACAACCCTCAACCTGACAGTCCTACATAACCCTCAACCGGACAGTTCTACACAACCCTCAACCTGACAGTCCTACACAACCTTCAACCTGACAGTCCTACACAACCCTCAACCTGACAGTCCTACACAACCCTCAACCTGACAGTCCTACACAACCCTCAACCTGACAGTCCTACACAACCCTCAACCTGACAGTCCTACACAACCCTCAAC